>LDKF01000960.1:3640-24638 GCA_001026735.1 Rotylenchulus reniformis
CAGAAGAAGCATAAAAGAGCCATCAATCTTCCATTTTTCATAAGCATAAGTTGCAAGCCCAAAAAACAGGTTACAACCCTATGAAAACTCCCTGAAAATCTGCTTTAAACCCTCTGAAAACCACCCAAAATCAGGTTTTAAGCTCCAAGCCCTATTAAAAATCTGTGTCCTTTTTTATCCCTCCAAAAAATTTATAGGGCCATATCCCGAATTTTTCCGATTTACCTCATGCAAAGCATGAAAATTTGGGGCTAATACCCGAAATTTTTTTAGGCCTAATGCCTAATCCCCTTTGAAAACATTGAAAATTTTAGTCTCAACATATTTTTCAGGGTCTTCGAAAACTCGATCTTTCTACTCCCATGAGAAAAATCTGAAATTTTTAGCCTTCAATAATTTTTTATGGTCCAAACCCCGAATTTCAGAACTTCGAAAAAAATTTTTCCTCGAAATTCGGTGATTTTATGAGGCTAAAACTTGTATTTTCATTACCTACATAAAGAATTGATAAGCAAACGTAGATTCAGGTTGTCAAGGCGCATTTGTATATTCCACGAAATTTTAAGCCCTATGCAGTCCCCGATTTTGCCAGGTATTAGTTATTAAATTTTAATTTTGGTCCATAGAAAATGGAATTTTCTATTTTTCATGAACCTAAATGACCAAAACCATATCTGCTGTTGGTGCTGATGCTGATCGGATCACCAGACACCGATCACACACACAAACACACCAAATTATGGCGAGAAAATTGTTTTCCATCACCTCCTTACCCATTAGTTGCCATCCTCGTGGTTTTGGGGGCCTCCATATGGGTTGTAAAATCCACGTGGTTGGGGATGTGACAGGTGAGAACATCCATTTTAAGGGGCATCAAAATAGTTCCAATATGGCACATTCAGGTCTTGAGTTTAGCATAAGAATAGGATTCCCATCGGAAAATTTTCAAAAAATTCATGAAGGCTAAAAATAATGAGAAAATTTTTCAAAAAAAAACTATGGAAGCATCGTTTTTCGCGAAATCGGACCCTTAGGTCTCAATTCACACCCTTTTACTTTTTTCAAAAATTCGAGAAATCTGTTTATACCTTTCCAATTTTTCATTGCGTAAGCTAAATCTCCATATTCTATCTAGATACTTTAAAATCCCAGAAATACGAAATTCGACCCTTAGAACAGCTCTTTAGGTTCAAATTAGACCCATAAATTGGCCTTTTGAACATTGTTTAGGTTTGTAAAAAACTTGAAATTAAGACCCTTATAATTGACCGTTAGAACATCGTCTTAGGTTGGAAAAATCCGAATTTTTACACGCCTAAGTAAGTCGAAAAATGGACTTTTCCGTCCGAAGTGTAAATTCCGGTTTTTAAAGCAACTTTTGTCCCCGAAAAGTGCAAAATTCCAATTTTTTGCTAAGAAAAAGTCCGAAAATGGACCCAATATAAATGTCTTTTGCGTCCGAGCAGTGCAGAATTCCAGTTTTCCCCCAAAAAATCCTTTCATTTTCGCGCGCGACGTCATTCTCTGCCCACAAATCACACAGATCAATTTTCCGCCCACGAAAATTGTGTGTATTTGAGCAGAATCTGGACACAAAATAGACACACACATAATCGCGGAGAACCACATTTGGTGCACAAAATACACAAAGAACACACAGGGTATAATGGAGGGGAGGGGAGGCCCAAAGAATATATAAAGGAGCGAAAATTGTTGTTGAAAACATCATTCCGAAAAATCACTATAACCCTCCTATTAGACCCCAAAAAATTTTTAAATCCCATAGATTTTTTTAATCTTGCTAGATTTTTACCTATAAGGCCTCAAAATTTGGTAAAATCCCCAGAAATTTTTAACCTTCCTGGGCTATAATTAAGCCCTATGAAAATTCGCCAAATACTTTGAAAAAACCGAAAATATTCAAAAAATTTCAGATTTTCCCTTTTTCTCATAGTTAATCGTCTAAAAACGACCCTAAAAACATTGAAATTCACCTCATATTATCCCCCTCCCTTTCAGGTTTAAAAAATTCGCCAAATTTTCTTAAGCTGATTTTTTTAAATCTTATAGGCTAAAACCTGTGAAAATTCGATATTTCAGTTTAGTTCCAATTTTTTATAATTTTTCCCACACCAAACACTCTTTTGGTCAGGAAAATTTGTTATCCTCTACCATATGCCTTCGCTAAGCTACAAATATTTAAAAAAAATTTCAGATTTCACCAAATTTTCCTATAATCTTCCAAAAACTCCTAAAAATGCGCGTCGACGTGTCTGCAAACTCTACATTCTCCGAAAAGCGCAAGCGCCTGCACGATCCGATAGAGCCGGAATCGGTCGCACCGGAACCGATGTCCAAGAGGCGGATGACGCATGCGTCGGAAAAGAACGACGCGGAGACGCACGCGCACAACAACGACGCCTACGACAAAGACGCGTCAGAAACGCACGCGTCAGGCTATGTCGGCTTCGCCACCACCGCCATCCACGCAGGTGTGCATCCGGAACGCTGGGACATGCATCAGGTGGTGCCGCCGATCTCCCTGTCCACCACCTACAAGCAGGCGCAGCCTGGCGAGCCCAAGGGCCACGACTACTCTCGTGCAGGTAGCGCAAGCGTCATTTGAGGCAGATTTTACGCACAATTTTTCAGGAAATCCAACTCGTGACGTGCTGGAAACCAACCTCGCAGCGCTCGAAGGCGCGCGGCACGCTCGCGTGTACTCCTCCGGACTCGCGGCGACCGCAGCCGCAGCGAGTTGGCTGCATGCGGGCGACCATGTAGTGCTTGCGGACGACGGCTACGGCGGAACGCAACGCTACTTCCGTCAAGTGTTAGCGGTGCACAACGCGATAGAGCTGAGCTTTGTGGACCTGACGCAGCTGCAGGCGTTGCGCGATGCGTTGCGGCCGAACACTAAGGTAAGGGCTTTAGCGATTGTGGTACAAACAACTAAAGTTCAAAATTTGAGAAAACCAGTACCTGGTACCAGTATTCAGAGTGTACCAGTATATCATACCAAAACCACATAGAAAAATACATAGAGGTACTGTTATGCACTGTGGAATACTGTTTTAACACGGATAGGCGAAAAACGCAATAGACATTATACGGTAACAAGTATAAAATACGTACCATATTATGGTACTGTTTAATTCCACAAACAAGCTTACAGTCCGTAAAACTTTACAGATGATCTGGTTCGAGTCGCCCAGCAACCCGTTGCTGAAAATCGTGGACATCGAAGCGGTTGTCCGAGTTGTGAAGGTGCACAACCCCGAGTGCATCGTGGTCGTGGACAACACGGTAAGGGAACAAAACTGTCACCATGATACCTTTACTGTCTCATAGCATCTTTCATAGAAAAAATAAGGGAGGGGGGCGTCGACCCCCCCCCCCTACCATCGCTCGCAAGGGGGGCTGGTAAAGGGGGGACCTTCGCAATTTATGGGTCCGAAGAAAAATTTTTTCAATTTTTTTAGTTTTTGGCGATTTTTAGACCCTTTCGCAATTTTTGGGTCCGACCCCCTCCCCACCTAACATTGCACGCGGCTCGGCCGACCTACCCCCTTTTTATATATGGTATCCTTACCATGATTTGCCCTCAGAGTTACAGTACACCTTACCGTACTCTAAGATCTCCTCCATTACAGTTCATGTCCCCTGTGTTCCAACGCCCGCTGGCCCTTGGTGCCGATGTTGTGCTGCACTCGTTGACCAAGTACATCAACGGGCACTCCGACGTGGTGATGGGCTGCCTGGTGACCAATTCGGCCAAGCTGGACGCCCACTACCTGTTCCAACAGCTTGGTAAGCACTTGGGGTACCAAGATATGCTACCATATGCATCCACTAGAAAAATTACTGTAGCCTTTACAGAAGGAAAGAATTACTGTAGATTAGGTTTCGGATTTTCCACCCGAATTTAGTGGAGGATTACCCTACATGTAATAGCGAATCTACTGTGAAAATCTGACCAAGTATTATCTTGGAAAAGTTTAGTCTCACGGGATTACTATAGCAAATCGAAATACGGGATAAGGATTACTGTATATGGCAAGGGCTTACTGTAGTGTTTCTTTACCATTCAGCGGTCGGTGCGATTCCATCGGCGTTCGACGTGTACCTGGTGATCCGGGGCATCAAGACGTTGCCGCTGCGCATGCGTCAGCACCAGGAGAACGCAATGGCCATCGCGCACTGGCTGGAGTCGGACCCGCGGGTGGAGAAGGTGAGAAAAAAATCCTACGGAAACCCAGAAAAAAATCATTTTTTGAAATTTGAATTTTCTGAAAATTTGGTCCTTTTTGGGATTTGTTCCTTTCGGAATACCGTATACCCATCCCTGTCTAGGTATTGTACCCGGAGCTGCCATCTCACCCACAACACGCAGTGCATAAGCGGCAGACCAGCGGAATGTCAGGCATGATATCCTTCTACCTGCGCACTGACATGGCCGGATCGCGCAAATTCCTGGCCAATTTGAAGGTAAAAATGGCGCCAAAAATTGGATAGAATGAAAAAATGCGTAAAATTAAGTAAAAATGGTCGAAAACCCAAAATAGGTTCAAAAATTCGTAAAACCACCAAAAATATAGATCTACATAAATGCCCGAAAAATTCCAAAAGTTTAGATCTAAAGGGACAAAAAAAGCACCAAAAAATTGGTTTTAAATTGCCGAAAAAAATAGATTAAAGGGGGATAAAAACCGCCAAAATTTTAGGACACACAAAAGCCCAAAAAAACCAAAAGTTAGGTTCAAAGGGGTCGGAAACCCACCAAAAGTTTAGGTCTATAGAGGACCCTAAGAAATTTAGTCCTTTATTTTTTGCTCCTTAAGGTGTTCATGTTGGCGGAGTCGTTGGGAGGCTATGAGTCACTGGCCGAGTTGCCTTCCGTAATGACGCACGCCAGTGTTCCGCCGGAGGTGCGTACAGCACTGGGCATCGGCGACAACCTGATCCGGCTGTCGGTCGGTTGCGAGGACAAGCGCGATCTTTTGCACGACTTGGACGCAGCGATGCGCGCGGCAACTGGACGAGTACGCAGCGAGCGTGAGGTTGACGCACGCGTCACAAACGGAAACGGCGGTGGAATGGACGCACGCGTCGAAAACGGGAGCGGTGGCCGAATGGACGCACGCGTCGAAAACGGAGGCGTTCACTACCCGGTTGCGCAACAACTCCTTCGGGCTTGATGCGGCAAGCGGAAGAACGCAACGCGGTTGCTGTGATGCGTCAACTCAGGGATTCTTTCAACAGGCGATTTGAACACTATTTTGTGTCATTTTTTAAAATTTATTTTGATGAGCTTCAAATTTAATTCCCATACTTTTGTGTTTAAAATGTACGAAGGTTAAAATACAGAAATTTTTTGGATTTTCTTATGAATTCAAGGAATTTTTTCGTTAGGGCTTTAATGCCTTAAGATCATAAATTTTAGCCAAAATTTGCAATTAAAATCTTATATTCGGTTTTTGCGAAACTTTGAAATTTTGCTTGATTTTCCAATTTTTGTTTGATTTAAGTTTCTTAGGGGTACATAAATTACATGTCAATGACCCAATTAATTTGTTACAAAAAAATCCCTGAACTCGCACAAATGGCGGGCCACTTCTTTCGCTTTTAAACCAAACTAAACTTGTACCCTAAGGTCCTTTAGCCTGTGAAAATTTCGGGTTTTCATCAAAATTTTTATTATTTTCCCAGATTTAGGGATTAAGCAGACTTAACAGAGCTTGGAGATCTAAAAATGAGATCAAAAGGTTAGATTGGCCAATTTCGCAAATTTTCATAAAAATTTAATAACTGACTAAGAAAGGTTGCGCAACTTACAACCAAAAGTTGCATGAGTTGCAGAGCAACTTTTTCGAGACTCTCCTTCTGCTCAAGAACAACTTGGAATGGAAAATTCAAATTTTCACAACCCCCACCCTATATTTCAGCAAATATTTATTCTCTGAAATTGATCCTAAGCCTTTTCTCTATCCGTTGTCTATCCAAATCCCTCTCAAAATTGGCCATCTGTTGTTGTTATTATTTGTTTTGGCCGATGGCGCTGATGGTCATTCTCGAGACTCTTGGGCTGATCTGCAACGAAATGATCGGCAGTGGGAAGCGGCTTTTCGTGTCAGTTGTCCACTTCCGCCGATCGGATCACAGCTGTTATGGCCCCTTTATCTTCTAGGGCTTTGACCAGCTCAAACGCCGTAGAGGAGGGCTTCAAAATGTTGACGATTGGGTCAATTTACCCTGGATAGGCTTAACCTTATCTTGGTCATCAAAATTTTCGGACCCTTGGACACTAGAAAGAAGCTCAATTTCGCTAACTAGCCTTATCAACTTATAAAATTTTCCAACTAAGATTTTTAAATTTTGGAAATAATGTAGGGCCTAAGTATTGAGTTGACCGGTGCTATGTCATTTCCTAAAAATCGGCAAAATCTTATTTTTTTATTGTAGAAGAAGATAGTACAAAATGACTAAAGAGAAAAAACGACTAAATTCACAAAATAGCATAGAAAAAAAATTAAAAACAAATAAAGATCAAAATTTTTTAATTTTATGACTCAATAGTTCCATCTAAATAGGTAATTTCGACACCTATAAAGCCATAATATTTACCATTTTTTGGTATATAAGTTCGATATTTTAGAAGAATAAATTAAAAAAATTTCTTCAGGAAAATTTTCGTCGAATTTGTGCCTTGGAATCAATTTCCGTGGTGTGGAATTGTCGTGGAATCAAAAATTTGAGATTTGGTTCGAACAAAGATAAATTGAATCTTCTGGGAACGAGACATTTCAAAATATTTATATTATTTTTTAAACTATTATTTTTTTAAACAATATGTAGTTAATCATTTAATAGTATCCGATTTTACAATAAAAAAATATGAATTTTAGGAAACGCCCCTCTACTGGGAGGAAAAATCAATAATTGCCGATTTTTAGGAAACGACCCACCACGGAGTTGACCAAGGACCTGAACTTTATGATCTCAGGGCTAAAAGAACCTAGATTTCTGGAATTTAACACTATGAAACTCAGAAACTAGATAAAACTATAAGTAGATCATGAGCTAAGCAATGCAATATTCTGAATTGCTCTTATCTCGTTTTTACCAAGCTCCGTTTACCAAGATTTCGCATTCATAACCACTCTAAGATTTGGCCAACCTAGTAGCCAAGAGAACCAGACTTGGATCTCCAATAATTCGATTTTCATTGACCCAAAAATCGGCTCATAAAAACCTGAGTCCATAGAGAACCCGATTAACTAATGATTCGAACTTTAAAGAGTTGGAGGCGTTCTAGTAAGGTTCCAAAATCCAAGTCCATTCTTTTCGCGGGTCTACCTAGCTAATTTTTTGACGAAATTTTTTCTCAAACCCCAAAAAATTCTTTTCAAATGAATTTTCATCACCTCCGTCAAGGTTAATTTGGAGTGATTGATCGGGCGGGGCGATCGCGATCATGATAAAGGCTAGGGCACCCTCAGTACTCCGCGCAACATTCCCCTTCTGATCAACCGCAACTTCCGCCGCGACTTTGCACGAGTTGCGCAACTCTAACATCCCCTGAGGGCATGAAGACCCACGATCTGCTGATCACTGATCGGTCCCTGATCAGTGTATTGACCTGCGATCCAAAATTTTTTTCTCTGGGCTCTCTGATCTTTTTTGTTTCTCTTCTCTCATCTTGAATTGTTGATACCATAATCTAAACCATCATCGTACCGTAACCAAAGTGCCCATTTCATACCATATCTTCGAATCATACCATATCTTCGACCATTTTTATAGCAAAGTTTTTTAGTGATCACTGATTGGCGGTCTCTGATAAATGTCTTGACCTATGATCTGAATTTTTTCTCTGTGCTCTCTAACCCTTACTGTTTATCATCGGATACCGTAACCAAAGCGCCCATTTCATACCATATTTTCGATTACCGTAATACTGTAGCTACAGTAGTCCGTAGAGTATGTGTGTCAGTCATCCAACGGTTCAATCTCAAGTACCATACTCATACATTCAACACAATCCAAGCTCCACTATTATAAGCTATTAACTCCTTTCGAATTGGCCCCATTGCAAAAAAAGTTATACTCACACGTGAAAAAATACTCAAACGTGCCAAAAATTTTGGCCATTTTTTCGCTAGCTTTTTTAGATGGCGATTAACATGAGCTGTGATCTGTTACATTGGCACTTTTTTGTCTGCCGGCTCAAAGATCTCTACCGTCAGATAACTTATTGTACCGTACTCATTCTACTTTTCTCTAATATTGTCAGATTACTGTATCTCTGCATCCATGCATACTTGCATACTATAACCTCGGGTCCAATACTAATCCAAATTTGCAAATTTCTAAACTTCGAGAGCTATTGCATAGGTTGGAAACAATGGGAATTTTTTTTGCTGAATTTTTCCCGACACGATTGTTGTTTTGTTGTCGATGCAAAAAATCGCGCATTATTAATTATGGACACATGTTCCGCCATCTTTTCCCGGAAAAGCCTGGCGACAACCAAAAATTTCCCACGAGAATACAATGTCATTCATTCATACCCTATGGGCAAAGCCACAATTGTCAGACTCATTATTTTAGGTACCTTTGGATTTTCGGAGGGTTCTAAATTTTTTTATCCCAAAAAAATTTTAAATTTTTTTCACGGTTTTCTAAGTTTCCAAAAGGTTCCTAATTTTTTACCGCAAAAATTCCTGAATTTTCACGGTTCTTTTTTAAATCGAAATTCTACAAAATTCCTGAATTTTCACGGGTTTTTTTCATCGAAAGTCTATAAGTCTATATTTACCCTTTGGATTTTTAGGAGTTCAAAATTTCTTAGGCCAAAAAATCCTAAACTTGTCCCTAGTTGTATCGAAGGTCCTTAACTTTGCTAAATTTTTTTGCTGCTTTTTCCATGCCGTTTTCTATCGTATATTTTTTTCAATTTATTACCCTATGGATTTAGGAGAGTCCTAAACTTTTTTCTTGTCTAAAATCATGAATTCCTACGCTTTGGAGGGTTTACCCTTGGTTGTCAAATTGTTGTTCCCTTAATTGTCCCTAGTCCTTTCCATTCCTCATCACCTGATCACTTCTGAACTCATTTGATCAGCCTTCGATCACCATTGCTGATCACCGAAAAGGACTTCTCTGTCGGCATCTGATGAGTTTTAGGGAGTTCATTTCATTGAAATTCACACGAAATTCCTTAAATTCCTACCCTATTAAAAACCGAGAAGTGTTTTTGAAAAAACGGAAATCAGAACACGCCCTCTCCAAGTTCGGCCAATAAAAAACGGAAATTTCACAACAAAATTTACCTATAAAAACATTCCTTTTGTCTCTCAATCCCCATCAAAATACTTGGATGCCCAAATCACCCACCAAATTTGGCGAACTCCCCCTCCCCTACCCCCCAGCTGATAAATTGCGTGGGCGTCCGCTGATCACTTCCTCCATCTGATCAGGGTTTCAATATATCCATCGATTGATCGGTCCGATCATTTCCTTTTTTGAACCATTTTTGATCACTTTGATGCCATCAGGATCAGATCAATTTCTGATCACTTTTGCTGATCAATTCAATTTGCATAGTTGATCACTCTAGAGTCTAGACCCAATTTTGATCACTTTTGTAGGGTCCATAGATCATCCCTATTCCATATCATTGATCAGTTCATTAGTTTGATCATTGTTATAATTTATTGATCAATTACTCCCTCACCTGTTTTATGTTCGTTATTGGCACTATTTCTGTGATCGCTACCATGGTGTTAGGACATTTGCGCCGCAGACAAATGCGCCGCAGACATTTGCGCCGCAGACACTTGCGCCGCTGAACAAATTCGACACTTGCGCCGCAGACATTTGCGCCGGGACACATGCGCCGGGACATTTGCGCCGCAGACATTTGCGACGCAGACACTTGCGCCGCTGAACAAATCAGACATTTGCGCCGGGACATTTGCGCCGCTCCATAAAATGGACATTTGCGCCGCCCGAATAAAATGAAATTAATGAAATCAAAAATAAAATGAAATTCAAAAAAATTCAAAAACGGAATGGGATATCATCAATCATCACTCCTCACAATCCAATTAAGAAATTTATTTCAATTTTTTCGGTCATCTAGAAAATAGAGATCGAAATAGTTGGTCCAGATAGGTTTTCTATTTCTGGCTTTTTATGGGTCATAGAACAAGTTATTTTTTTACACAAATCGGAATATCTTACTGATCGCATTCTGATTTCATTTTATTTTTGATTTCATTAATTTCATTTTATTCGGGCGGCGCAAATGTCCATTTTATGGAGCGGCGCAAATGTCCCGGCGCAAATGTCTGATTTGTTCAGCGGCGCAAGTGTCTGCGTCGCAAATGTCTGCGTCGCAAATGTCTGCGTCGCAAATGTCTGCGGCGCAATTGTCCCGGCGCAAATGTCTGATTTGTTCAGCGGCGCAAATGTCTGCGGCGCAAGTGTCTGCGGCGCAAATGTCCGCGGCGCAAATGTCTGCTAACCGCTACCATCTCTGATCAGTTCACCTCACTTTCCTCCTCTCCTACCCATTTTCTTTCATGGCTCTTTTTTATTGTGTCTACGATCTGTTTATCGTTATCTTGCTTATTATATCATTAACCTTCTCATCTCTGATCACTCGCGCGGATCACTTACAATTTTTTAGTAATGCCTCTCCACCCCATTTTCTGATCATTTTCTCGTCCTATTTCTGATCACCCCCTCTCTAGCCATTATCTTTCCTCATTTTCCCTTCCCCTCTCCATATCTTTCTGATCCTTTCAGATCTAATGGTGTCCATGATCACTTACTTCTGATCACCTTGGCCGTTTCTTTTGATCATTATCCGATCACTTTAGCCATTTTTCTGATCAATATCTATTTGATACAAATTTGATGCCTTCCTCTGAAATTCAGATGACTTCCATCCTCTTTGATCATTTTTATACGCATTTCTGATCAATCCTCAACTAGCATGGTCCTTGCAAAATGCAACCCAGATTGATCGGTCTGATCACCCCTCCACAATGTCTGATCTGTCTGCTAGCTGATCAGCTTGATCCCTTAGGAGCATGCTTCCGCCGCTTTCTGATCAATCGATGGGATCAGCGGAGAGCAACAAGCAACTTTTTCTTGTCTTGTCTTTCAAATCTTCTTCATAACACACATTCTTTTCCGCGCCGCCCCCTAGCGGATGAAACCGGTTTCGGATGCGCGGGGAAAATCTCGATTGGGTCGGAAAACAATGAGCTGAAGATGATGGAAGATCATCATCATCATCTCATCTTTCCCGCTAAATCGCTTATTATTAGGAGGGCTTTTGAAAAAAAGAAGTTTGGCGCGCGCGAGAAGTTCCACGTTTATCCCTACAGAAAATTAAAAAAAGAGCGTTAAGAAACTTAATCAGGTCGGCCTAAAATAGGGCAATTTCCAAGTTGAAATTTTTCCATAAATTTTTTCCTCACAAAAGACTCCTAAGAGAACTCTAAGACCAAATTTTTTTTTTAAAAAACTGAAAATTGGTTACTTGAAGAGATTCTAACCTCCGATATACCGAAAGTAGAAAAAGCTATTGTAGAGAATTTTATGCTCAATCTTATGGTATTTTTATTTGTTCGCAATTTGGTCTAAAAGTTCGAAATTTTCAAATATCGAAAAATAGGGGGTTTCGCGGGAATTTCAAACTTTTTTGACCGAATTTCGGAACAATAAAAAACCAGAAGATAGAGCATAAAATTCATTGATTTTTATACATACTTTCGGCCTAGCAAGCTTATTAGAAAAAGTTTTCGGCCAGACTATCTATTAGCACCTCCCCCATCTTTTCAATGGGGTTGGTTTTTTCCATATTTTCAAAAGGGTTAGAACCACCACTCCTATCCCTCGGTTACTAACCATTATTAGTCCAAAGGGACCCCTCCGGCGGGAAACTAATTTTCTACTTCAATTTAAACCACCTATGTGCAGAAATTTCTACATTTTCTTATCCCAGAAAAACTTTTTTGGGAAGTAAATTTTATGAACCCCCCTGAGTCAGTCGAAATTTTGGAATTTGCAAAAAATTCTCCAACGCTAAATTTAGACCTTGCAAATAAGGCGCTTAGGGGATGAAACAGCTTGAAACCCTTGCGAATGTTCCTCCAATTTTCTGTGTCTCATCATCGGCCACAAAATGGTGCTTTGTGGGTGCTGATTCACTGTGGGGACAAACACACCATTTTGGGCCCTTAAAGACACACAATTTGCTACACACTAATGAGCAGTTATTTGTTACATTTCGTGGCCTTTTGGCCAACACCAATTACACACAGCTTTCAGTGCCCAATGAGTGCGTTCATAAAAGTCAAACAAGGTGCTAGCATGTTAAAAAGAGCCAAATTGGCCAAAAAACAGAAAAATTTCTTAATTTTGTCTGACCCTAATTCAAAAAATATGCAGAAAATTATTCTTAATTTTCTAGTATATTTTTTTGAATTTCGGTGCAAAAATTTTTTACCGATATTTTTTTATAGAAGTTATGTTCGAACATCACGTGAAAAAGTGCCATTTTGGAAGTTAAAAAAAATGCCAAAATTGCCCATAAAAATGCTCAATTTTCTATAAAAATTTTTTGTACGAATTTTGGTGAAAATTTTTGTCAAGATTTTTTATGTGCCAAAACTCATGATTAGGAAAAGGGCTTGGTCTAAAAAGGTTTCGGGTTTGGATGACTATATGTATATTTATAAAGCCAAATATGGCCCTCCAAAACATGATACAACGCATCAAAATTCAAATTTTTTTTAAAAACATGAATTTTCCCGCCGGTAGAAATTTGAACCCTCCTCTCCAGCTCCCTCTCTCATCATAAAAAAATTCGATGCGGAACTGGGACTAGACAAGCATTTTGGGTCCATTTGGCTGATTTGTTTTTGTTGTCTTTTTGGACATGTGAGCTAATTCCCGGAATTGAATGGCGAATGGTCATGCAAAAAACAACGAAATTCAGCCTTCTACTGGCATTTTTAATTTTCTTCAACCCAAAAAGCAGAAATTTTAGAGCTCTTCAGACATTTTTACATTTTTTATAACCCAAAAAGCTGAAATTTAGCCTTAAAAATTTTATGAAAAATTTTGTTCTCCAGAAAATTAAAAAAACTCTTCAGCCATCCGCACAAAATTTTTATTCCTAGCTAAAATAGTAATTTAAGAATTTGTTTTTAAGCTTTTTACCCTAAAATCACTGTACAATTACATATTTCTACCACGACGAAGAAATCAGAATTGTTCTTATACGATCCATACAACTCACTGTCAACAAAGCACGACGACAATATGTCTTCGTCGACGAGTTCGTCACTAGAAGACTTAGTTGCCGGNAAAAACATGTTCCTAAAGTTGTTTGTACCATTTTCGAGCGAGTTTTTGTCACCTATTTTTACCTATTTTTAGGTTTTAGCACCTAATAGTTTTTTTGCACCTATTTTGGGGTTTGCCACCTATTTTCCACCTATTTTGGCATTTTTAGCCAAATTTTCTAGAAAAATCGGAAAATTTTGAAGATTTTCGTAAATTTTTAAGAAAAAAAAAGAAAAAAAGAGATTTTCTAAAAGGGTTCAAGCCAGGAACAAAAAAAATTAAAAAAGCCCTCAAAATGCTCATTTTTTTCTGAAGGCTGAAGTGAAGCCCCACCCCGAAACGCCAGGTCGAAAAAAAATTTTCATAAGGGTCCCCTCTGTTGATTTCGTCTAAATTTTCAAAATTTTCTCCGGCGGCCTTTATCGGGACCGCCGGCACCCCTCAATATACTGAAATATTTTTCGGTAGAATAGTTAAAATCAAAATTTTACAATTTAAAAAAAATTCACCCCTAAAAATCAGCTTTAAAAAATTTTCTACATAGCGTCTGCTTACGGCCCTGCCTCTGGCTACGCCTTTGACCCCAGAAAAACTCGAACTGTATGTATCTTGTTTGCATTTAAAAACCGACAATCTATTTAATATGCATAAATTACGACGTTTTAATGGTGAAATAAAACATTTGTTTCATAAATCGCCGCTTTTTTATCACCTATTTTTGACTTTTTAGCACCTATTATAGTACCTATTTTGATGGTTGTTAGCACCTAAAAATCCGGTCTCTACTAATAAGCACGTCCAAATTGGCCTAGTTTAATAAAAAGTTACGGCCAATTTGCAAAAAAAAGGCTCGCACGTATGATTATCTTGGCCGTAACTTTTTTAAGACTAGGCCAATTCGGATAAGCTTAGGCTCATTCTGCAGCTAATACATAATTAGCTCTATTTTTCACACCAAGTTCATTTTTCTAAGTTTCATTTAAAACGAGTTATAACCCAAACTGTACTTTTCGTTTCAAAGTTCAATTCCGACCTCAAAAATGGATTTAAATTGGCCTTGCTCTGGCGATCGTAGTATACAATTCATAGAAAAAAATTTCCAGCTTGCCGACTCGTTGCTCAACGACATTGAACTGTTCGCAGCGCATACTGCACGATTGCGCAGTGCGTTAGACTCGGTTGCCTTGCAACATGCAAACGACAACGGAACTGGTATGAAACGCAACTAATTGCGACATAACACATAATTTCTAACACTTCCATCAGAAGCTGCAGGCGCGCCTGCATTGGCCTCCAAGAGCTTGCAGGTGCATGCCGCCCTTGCGTTGGTCTCGCAGTCGGTGCGTGACTTGCTGCTGCGCCATCCGCGCCTGTTCCGCACGTCGCCCGTGTTGCTGCCAGCCGGTCAGCTGGTTCACGCGGTGAAGCGCGCACTGCACGCGGAGGAGCCAGAAGTGCAGGCTGGCGCGCAGGCACTTCACGCACTGGAGGAGGCGGTGGCATGCACGCTGCGCGACGCGTTGTAAGTTTTGTTGTGTTCTAATGTGTAAATAGATTNAATTTTTCATAAGGGTCCCCCCCTGTTGATTTCGTCTAAATTTTCAAAATTTTCTCCGGCGGCCTTTATCGGGACCGCCGGCACCCCTCAATATACTGAAATATTTTTCGGTAGAATAGTTAAAATCAAAATTTTACAATTAAAAAAAAAATTCACCCCTAAAAATCAGCTTTAAAAAATTTTCTACATAGCCCCCTCCCCCGAAAGGGTCTGCTTACGGCCCTGCCTCTGGCTACGCCTTTGACCCCAGAAAAACTCGAACTGTATGTCGGAGCGGGTCGTTTGGGCGCCGCCGTTTGGGCGCCAGCGATAATAAACTGGTCATAACTTTTTTCTGAAAGTTCAGATTTTTGAGATCTTGGTATGAATAGATAGCCCTAAATGTCTGCTATAAACTCCCAAGAACAACATCCCGATTTGGCAAAGTAGAAAAAAGTTATGGCCAGATATTTGGCCAAAACCACGATTTTATGGGTTAAATTGGCCATAGCTTTTTTTTATTTGGCCAAATCGGATGGTGGCTTTTAAATTTTTGTAGTAGACATTCAGGGCTATCTATTCATACCAAGATCTCAAAAATCTGCGTTTTCGAAAAAAAAGTTATGACCAGTTTATTATGGCTGGCGCCCAAACGGCGGCGCCCAAACGACCCCGACCGACTGTATGTATCTTGTTTGCATTTAAAAAAGACAATCTATTTAATATATGCATAAATTACGATGTTTTAATGGTGAAATAAAACATTTGTTATCATAAATCGCCGCTTTTTTATCACCTATTTTTGACTTTTTAGCACCTATTATAGTACCTATTTTGATGGTTGTTAGCACCTAAAAATCCGGTCTCTACTAATAAGCACGTCCAAATTGGCCTAGTTTAATAAAAAGTTACTGCCGATTTACAAAAAAAAGGCTCGCACGTATGATTATCTTGGCCGTAACTTTTTTAAGACTAGGCCAATTCGGATAAGCTTAGGCTCATTCTGCAGCTAATAATTAGCTCTATTTTTCACACCAAGTTCATTTTTCTAAGTTTCATTTAAAACGAGTTATAACCCAAACTGTACTTTTCGTTTCAAAGTTCAATTCCGACCTCAAAAATGGATTTAAATTGGCCTTGCTCTGGCGACCGTAGTATACAATTCATAGAAAAAAATTTCCAGCTTGCCGACTCGTTGCTCAACGACATTGAACTGTTCGCAGCGCATACTGCACGATTGCGCAGTGCGTTAGACTCGGTTGCCTTGCAACATGCAAACGACAACGGAACTGGTATGAAACGCAACTAATTGCGACATAACACATAATTTCTAACACTTCCATCAGAAGCTGCAGGCGCGCCTGCATTGGGCTCCAAGAGCTTGCAGGTGCACGCCGCCCTTGCGTTGGTCTCGCAGTCGGTGCGTGACTTGCTGCTGCGCCATCCGCGCCTGTTTCGCACGTCGCCCGTGTTGCTGCCAGCCGGTCAGCTGGTTCACGCGGTGAAGCGCGCACTGCACGCGGAGGAGCCAGAAGTNGAGAGAGAGAGACGAAATTGAAAAACTTAAGTTAGATCTTCCAACTAATTCGGCTCGAAAGCCAATTAATTATCTTGGAGTTTTCGGTCGATTTAATGGAAGACCAATTCCTTACCTATTTGGCCAATTCCTGCAACTTGGCCAACTCAACCATTCTGGCCAATTCCTGCAACACTTTTTGGCCAATTCTTCTGACCTATTTGGCCAATTATTTAGGCCTTTTGGTCAATTTATTTGAACTTTTCTTGATCAATTCCTTGAACTCTTTTGACCAATTGTTTAAACACTTTTTTGCCCAATTGCTTCGATCTGTTTGCCAATTTAACCATTTTTGCCAATTCCTTCGACAATCTTTGGTTAATTTTTTAACCCTTTGGCCACTTTCTTTCTGTATTTTGGGCCCTTTTTGGCCAATTCCATTGAACATGTTCGACCAATTAGTTGGACTTATTTGGCCACTCTATAAAAATGACAAATTGGCCAAAGAGATAGATCTTTGGGCCAATTTTTATCATTCTCACGTCAGCAAAATGACTTTTCCCCCTACAAATGTGTTTGTTTGCCTCTTACATAAAACTCTAATGACTAATTGCCGCCCGCTCCTCTCGGCTAATGACGGAGGGTGTCCAGCAATTAGCTAGCAATATGACGATCATGATTAGAGGGTCGGGATTTGGCTGTTCGTTAAACCGCAAAAAAAACAGTAATTAGCCCAAAATTTTTTTCAATTTTTTGACGTATGGTAAAAAACATTTTTCTGCCTTTAGAGGATTTTTATGGGTTTAATTTCAGTAATGAATAATTTTTATTTATGACAAGATAAGGAATTTTCCCATTTATGTGATTATTGGATTTTTGGGACAATAATCTGTCATTTACTGTCATTATTTTTTAATGGCAGCGTGGTGTAGTGGTCGATCACACAGGACACAAATCCTGGGAAGCGGGTTCGAATCCCGCTGCTGTGTCGGTCATATACTCAAGCCCGTGGGGAGCATATCCCTTCACGTAGCCATTAGCAGAGCGGTGATGCAAAGCAAATGGTGAAAACCGGAATACTAACAGGAATATCTAATACAGACCCCATAAAAAATTTATGGTATACTGTGGATATTACTGTACTGAAGAGGGTCTTACCCAGTTCATCACAGTGATGAACCGACTAATCGCAATTAAGGATGCTCAAGATCCAAATTTTCCCGAGACTCGAGAAAATATCACCCCGAGACTCGAGTCCGAATACTCGAGGTCCAGACTTTTTAATTTTTTTTTATCAAATTAAACTTAATAAATTACTGGACAATTTTTCCCCAAAAATGCCAGAATATCCGGTATAAAAATTTTTTTTCGAGACTCAAAACCCTAGACTAAGATCCAAAAAACCGAGAAAACTATCGACACGAGACTCGAGATCGAGACTCTCGAGCATCTATGGATGATAAGTTACAATTTAAGTTCGAGTTGGCCAAATGGCCTAGTAAATTGGCCAAATGGCCTAGAAGTTGGCCAAATGGCCTAGAAGTTGGCCAAATTTTTTAAAGCATTCTAGCACCACAATTTCCAAGAACTCCCGAATCTTGCCAAAATTTTGAAATTTGAAAAAATCAATAAAGAGTGTTTTTCTTTTTCAATTTACAACAAAAGGGTTGAATCATCATCATCGGTGAGTCCTTCCTCCTCCTCAACTCCAACCGCTGATTAATTGATAAGCCAAATGGTGCCCCTTAACCATGGGACAACACTTTCCTAATCGGGAACCGTATTGATGTGTTCTGAGGGCCAAATCATTCTCGGAAGATGATGTCCAAACAGAACTCTTAAAATTCTTCCAAAAATTCATTTTTACCCTCAAAATATCATCTAATTTTTTTTTTGAACTTTTGAGCAGATCATCCTAATTGGTATGGAATTGTCCAGATTAGGCAAATTGAAAATGCCCAAATTTACATAAAAGTTCCACCTAATTGAACAGATACAAATTAGCCAAAATTGTAAAAATTGGCCCAAATTGCCAATTGATCCAATTTGACCCAAAATTTGCCCAATCTTCTCAAATCGAATCAAAATTATTATAGCAATTAATTCCGGGATAATGGTTGACTTTAGAGAGAATTATACTGATGTTATGTCTGCGGGGAAAACTTTTTGATATTTCACAATTTTTCGGTCAGCAAATTCCGATACACCACCGTTTTATACTTCCGCAGATTAAATTGTTTACCTTTAAAAATCGTACCTTTTTATGATCGAGGGAAATGAGATAATAATTTTTTATCAGTTTAATTTTTTGCATTTTTTTTTGCGAATATAGGGCCAACAGCTGCAAAATAATCAAAAGATCTGCCGCACAATCGATAAAAAGGCTAGGAATTGAACCAACGTTGCTTAACCTGCCAGATCGGAGGCCAAAAAATTTATTCTCATGCCACATTGCGCAACTTGCTAGATAGAATACCAAAAAATAAACATGAATCTTCTTGCTGGAAAGGGTTAAGCCAATGTTGTACATGGTAGAAATCCAATTAGAATTGAACCAGTGTTGCATAACATGCCATCGGACGCCAAATTTATGTAATTTTGAAATTTATTTATCTCATAAAAATTGAGCCATTCGCAATTTGCCAAATCTGGCGTCCATAAAATAGTTATTAAATGCAATTTATAATCGGGAATTAAACCAGCAGTGCGCAACTTTCCAGATCGGACTCTAAAAATAAAAAAATTTCCCTAGCAGCGATGCCTAACTTGGCCAACTCGGACGCTAGAAATTTAGTAATTTTCAGAGGCAAATTTCTTGAAATGTTCTGCTTTCCCCTCCAAAAAATATTCACTATTTTTCAAAACTCTGATAAAGCTATTATTTTGGCGGCAAAATTTTTGATTGAACACTACTAATGACCGTGATGATGATAATTTTGCTATTTTCGGTGCTCCTTTACTACCAGTTGATGAGGTGACATTATTTACTTATTTGTTTGGTGGTGACTGCCTCCAAAAAAATTTAGTCTCATGATCGAAGTGATTTAAAGGGAATATAATAATACCCCTCCGAAAATTTTATTTTGGTGATTTTGCGATTCAAAATTTTTCAAAAGCCATTTTCGGGATAATCCGATCCATCTCTAACCAATTTTGGCACATTTTTGGCTAATTTTGATATATTCAAATACCAATTTTAGGAGCACAATTTATCCATTTCGATCCATTTTGACCATTTTATTATATTTCCAACATTTTTATTCCATTTTATCCATTTTCTGGTATATTTGAACCAATATAACCCACTTTTAGCCCTTATTTTTTTTATTCATTTGGACTATTTTGGTACAATTTTGACCATTTTAATCAATTTCTGGCCCTTTTTGATGAAATTTTGGACAATTTTTGGTTGATTTTGCCATTTTTTCACCAACTACAATTCTTCGAAAGCCTTTTGTAAACCCCAAAAAATAACACTCACAACCCGTGAATTTATTTGGTCAATTCCCAGTCGTCGTAATCCGTTTTGGCGATTCATTCACTCCTCGCGTATTCAACGGTTTGCAAAAACACGGGGGTGGGGGGGGTCCGTCGAAGGTCTTCTTCGTACTCCATCCATCCATCCATATCTATGTCTATCATCATCCATCACCCCCATTTATTAGTTGGCTATACAGTGGATTTTGATCCTTCCGGCGAGGAGCACATCGATTGATCAATGATCGGCGAATAAAATCCTCGAAAAAATGGATTTGGTCATAATGGTTTAATTGGCCCAAAATCCAAGTTTTTTTGTGGGGGGGGGGAGGGTGAAATTTGGCCAAATTACAATCCAAAGAATTTTCTAAGCTACCCTAGGCATTTATATGGCTAATGCATATACCTAAATATGCAAATTATCCCCGGGATCCAATTATCCCAAACAAATCCAGAGTATTCCTAAAAATAAATCTTTCTCAATTTGCATTTTACTATCTTCTAAAATTGGACCATTTTGGTCCCTTTGGCTCTGAATTGTTCCAGCAAATCAAAAGCTGTTTCATACACAAAAAATGGCATCTTTGGCATTTTAATATACTATGTACATTAATTTCTTTATATAAATACAAAAAATGATGTAAAATCCACAATTTAGCAAAATGAAGTTAAATATTGGAATTTTCCCTGATTTGGACCAATTTGGCCATTTGGCCGTGTATTGGCCAAAAATCCAGAATTGACCCAAATACTATACGAATGCTTCCACTCAATTTTTTGCATTTTGACAAATAGCAATAAAATTGAAACAATTGCCCTCGTCAGACATTTCACCAAATTGTTCCAAAAATCCCCTCGATATGTCCCAAAAATTCAGACTTATCTTTCCCGATAATCCAATTGTCCAAAAAAATCGAACTGCCTTTATGTACCTTTATTCGGTCCATTTCTTAGATCATCCAATTGTTTCAATTCCCAAAATCACCATTATTCCAAAAATCCTAGCTATCCCGCCGAATTGTCCCAATATCCAGAGTTACAACAATAAAATTCCCGGGTGCACATCATTTCCCCGCCGGTCGTTTCCCCCCCCCCCCCCCCCC
>LDKF01000960.1:24662-58580 GCA_001026735.1 Rotylenchulus reniformis
GGGGGGGGAAACGACCGGGGGGGGGGGAAATGATCTGCCTCGAAAATTCCCAACCCCAAAATTCCACTAATTTGACCCCTTGGCCATTGAATTGTCCCAAAAATCCGCAGAAGTGTTGGTTTCTGGCCCCAAATCGAATCCAGATGGCCCCGATTCGATTCCCACCATCGCCACAAGAATAATGTCTTTGTTCAAATGCAAAATGCATAAAATGTGTGCAAAACCATCGCTTTTTCACCCCTCCGATTGATCGGTGGTAAAGGGGCTAGCACAGCTAGCTGAATCATCCTCCTTCTCTGTCCTCCGATTGATTCTTCCGCCGACAATTTTCATCCTCCTCCCTACGCTTATTCTTCCGTCCATTCATCTCATCCGGATGAATGGATGGATGGACGGATGATGTTAATCTGTAAATTGTATAGATTACCGCGAATAGTTTTACATGGGGTACAGCAGGATGCGAAGAGAAGTACCACGATGGTACATTCTTACGGTAGATGTTCCTCTGGAAATATAGATAAAACATATTTTGTTCCTACCCGATATCATACCGTATTTCCTGTATTAAGTCCCCTCCCTATATTAGACACCTCCGAAGGGGGATTCAAAAATAAGACCCCCGGGGGTCCTAATACAGGAAATACGGTATATATTCCTGGTACCATAGGTGTCTATTGTATTATGGTAGCGTATCTGAGGTGACATGCGTTACCAAGTTATGTGGATCATAGTGATACTAGCACCATTTTAGTACTTTGTATGCGACAGATGGACTGGCCAAAAAGCGCTTTCAGCATCCAATAGGCTTGTTCTGACTCCACTACATCCTGCTCTTTCCGATCTTCATCGTTTTTTTCGCTATATTTGATCTCCATTACACTTTCTATATCTGATCTCCTTTATTTTCTGCGCTTTCTGATTACCACTACTCTATTTTCTGCCTATTCTGCTCTCCACTATTTCTGCTCTCTCTCTCTCTCTCTCTGATCGTCTTTACCTTCTGCCCTCTCTGATCTCCATTACTTTCTGCTCTTTCTGATCACCTTTAGTCCTTACTCTTTCTGATCATTGCTAGTCTATTTTCTGCCTGTTCTGATCTCCGCTACTTTCTGCCCATTCTGCTCTGATCTATGTGCTCTAAACCGCTTCAACTCCCCCGCGTGCAAATTGCCTCCGGCAGCGGAGGGCAATTAGCACACGGTTGAAGCGGTCGAAGACTGGTCGGAGAGGAGCTGGATTGATGGTGGATGTCCCCCTCCCCATAATCCCAACCTCGTCAAATCGCCATGAAGCTTCTTATTAGCCTCCCGGTTTTCACGGTTTTCAGAGCCAAAAAACAAAACTCGTAAAAAACTTCTAACTTGAGAAGCTGATCAGAGCCTCCAAAATCCAATTACCCTATTGACTTAGCTGATCAGAACCCAACAATCCGGTTCTCTGGTTGATCCATTTTATCAAACCCTCGGAAATCAGGTTATCCTGATGATGCTCCAGCTGATCAGAGACTCGAAAGATTCATATCGGAACTGATCAGACTCTCTCTTTTGGTTGGATTTGCTGATCATTTTTCTGATCATTTCCTTTATAAACCTTTTCAAATCCCATTCTTTGAATTCTTGGATCTTGAAATCATTAAATTTATCAAAAAAAAACTTATTAGCTTAGGATTGACCATTAATCTGGTCTAATCAGTCCTTCTGATCAACAAGGCCTTTTCCAACAATTCACTTCCCCAAACTGATTTGGATCGTGCATTTCGGGGCTGATCACACCACTTCCGTTTTACTTCTGATCACCGATCCGCTGATCATTCTTGATTAACATCAGAAATCATCTTTGCTCTCTGCTCTCTACAACTTATTTCCCCGTTTTTAGGGTTATTTTTTCCTTTTTTAAATTTTTATGGGTTAGACTTATTAATTCGATGCCTTGCAAAAATTTCGGTATAGAAAAAATCTTTAAAAATTCCGATACCTTCTCCATTCTTCTTCTTAGAGTACGCTGAACAAATATTTTGCGAAAAAATGAATGATGATATCCATTCTCCTTCCACCTCATCTGATTGATTAATTTTGTGACACCAATTGGAATGAATCTCTGATCACGCTACCCTAGGGGACAACCGGTCTCGAGACCGGTAGTGAATAAAAATGTTTTCAAAAAAATTCTCTGCCCCCCCCCCCAAAGTTCCGTTCTTTGAAGTTCTCCAAAGTATACATATTATCAGCAAATTGTCCCACATTGGTTATCATTTTGGTCCAAGTTGGTCAAACTTGGCCAACATGTCAAAATTGGCCCAAATTGGCCTTGATCGACCCAATTTATCCTATGCCAAAATTTCACCCAAATTGTCCCTAATTTTTATTAAATGTCCCAAATTATGCCAGATACAATAGATTGTCCCAAATTGATCAATAATGGCTTATTAATTGTCCCAAATTTTGTACCCAAATAACATAATTGGCCATTGGCCATAATTTTCTTTATTTAGTCCAATTGACTCAAATTACCCCTATTTGTCCTAAAATGACTCGATTGGGGATCACATCAAATTTTTCCCAAATCGGTCCATAATTTAGCTCAAAAATTGTTCATCATCAGAAATTGGCTCCTCAAATCCGGATAAAACTGGTCTAAAATAGTAAAATTCACAAAAAATTAAAATTATCGCTAAATTGTCTTCTCTTTTCAAAATTTTCCCAACATATCTGTCTATACAAAATTGCAAGAAGATTTCAAATGACCCAAATGCTTTATTCAGGTCCAAATTGTCAAATTAGACCCAAATTATCATTTGGTATTAAATAATTTCGATTAGTCAAAATTTATTTTCAAAATTCCAATGATTAAAACATTCTCAATTTACCCATATTGGTTCAAATTTCTCACAATTTTTCAATTTGTACAAATCGATTGAATTGTCCCAAAATGTAATACTCTAAAGTTCATTTTCAGCAGCTTTTAATTCCTATTATGAATATCTATTACAATGAATAACCACGATCACAACAACTCGCCGCCCTGTTGTCGCTGCTCTGATGAACAGCTCTACGCTGAGCGACCACAGCAACAGTCGCCGGGCGACAACAGCGAGCTTCATCATTGTGAAAAGCATCAATCGCCCAGTGAATTTGTGGGTCGCGGTCGTGTCTACTCCGTACAACCAGCAACTGCTGAAGGCGACCGCGAGCTCGCCGCTCGCTGTCGTCTCTACTCTGAGCAACCAGTGCAACGGTCGCCGGGCGACTGTTGCGAGCTCACCAAACTCGCCATTGAACAAGCGGCAAAGCGAGAGTTGTCGCGCTTCGACCTGATCCTGTTGCGCACCTTCCAGGCCATGCCTCCTTCCGCATCCGTATGCTCCGCAACTTCAACCGTGTCTTCCACCTGCTCTGCTCCCACCAGTCGCCAGGTCCACAATTTTGCCATCGAAGTTGTCAATTAAATCGCAAGGCAACTTTTGAAACCCATGTTGTTCTCCAAAAACTTGCCGACGACACTTCTATATTTCTGGGGAAAAGTACCCGAAAAGGTTTCAGAAAACCCTCTATCGTCCTTGGAAATAGCCGCGAAATTGCCGAGCAACTTCTGAGATCCATATTATCTCTAAAAACTAGCTCTTGGGACAAACAATCGCAATTGCGAACAAATTCAAATGTCCTTGGAAATAATAGCCATCAAATTATCTAACTTGTAAATGAATTATCGGAAGGGTGTGCCGACATTCGCGGCCCATTCGTTTCTAAATTTGGTTCAAAAGAAATCTATGGTTTCAAAAAGTTGAGAAAAAAATAAGCTACAAAATGAGCCTGTCTTCATATTGATTCGCTGCGAAAAAAATGTGGCCGAAATCCTTTAAATTTAGCAAAAATATATTGACCATAACTTTTTCCCCAATGGTCCAATTTGAGGATTTGAGCGAACATAGATTCATTTTTAGTTTTTTGCTCTATTTTATGGCATCAAATTCATTTCTCTAGGTTTAAATTTGAACCGGATTATAGCAAAAGCCGCAAATGTCGTATAACCGCCGAAAGTAATATTCCAAAAAGTTGCAGATCCTTGAAAATTATAGTCGTAAAACTTCTATAGCCTCCATTAAAATACTAGCCCAAAAGTTGCCGCGCGATTTCCAAGGCTCGGGCGACTTTTTCATCCAATCACTGCAGGACAGCCTGATCAGTGCCTCCACCGATCTGTTCAGTGTGGATCCTCCTCCTCAACAACAGATGCCATCACAGCTGTCGAACTGCTCCAACTCGAGCAGCTGCAGCCGTTGCTCATCCACATGTGATGAGTTGCAGCAGCACAACTTGCCGGAATTGCACCAACATTTCTACCAAACGGAACCGCCGCAACAATTTCCACAAGTGTCCCCCGGGGGCACGATAGAGGAGGAAGAAGAAGAAGAGAAAGGAGAAGGGGAAGAGGAGGAGGCCGCGCAAAAGTACTAACTAATACTTAGCAAAAACTAAAAAGAAAACATAGCCATCAAAATCTTAGTTAAATCTTAATTGCGTTGCTAGTAAGTGGCTACAGTCTAATGATCTAAAAAATAAAAAACCAGAGCTCCTCTCTCGTCGTATCTCTGTCCGAAGGATAATTTTAAGATTTATTAGCCAATTCATAAATTCATTCATAAATATCTTATTAGATGGCTAAAGTTGGTGCTCAAACGAGGCCAATAAGATAGAGATGATAAGATTGTCAGAAAAAAAGAATTTAATGTCTTAGTTAAATCTTAGTCGCCCAAGCTAATAACTTGAATAAGAACCATCTAAGCCATGGAGTTTTAAGCTTTTATTATATTGAGCCTTGATGACCTACGAACTGATGATTATAAAGCAGAGAAGCCTAAGAAATTTTTTTATAAGGGTCTACATAATAAGTAAGGTCTTGGCCATGCTTCGTAGGTCATCAAAGTTTAAACTAACTTGTAAGTCTCCCCCCTATTAAAGTTTTTAAACAAGTTAGAAATTGAACTTAAAGACTGGGCATGGGTCTAACAAGCTCTCGGGAATCTATGTCTCTAGGGTTTAAACTAACTTGCCTAACTTGCAAGCAGTAAAGAATTTGAAACTTCCAAAAATCCAAGTTATACCCTACTAAACTAGTCAAAAAATTGATATTTTAGAGTTAGGTCTATTTTTAAGCCTATTTCTTTCCCTTTCCCGCAGGAAAAGTCGCGCATCATGCGCCGCCGCCGTTGACTGCACCACGACCACTGCACATCAGCAGGACGCACATGCGCAAACGCCTGCGTCAGGGGCGGCGAGTGCGTCATGCTCCTCCTCCTCCGGCGTTTCATCGTCGCCCGGCGCGGCGCGCTTGGTCCGGCGCCACTCCGCCTTTCAGCTGCCCCACCGCCTGCAGGCCGTGGCCGCCAACGCGCTGGGCAAGTTCGCGTCGCCGCCGCCCGTGACGCGTCAGAACGGCGGTGCGTCAGCGTCCGCCTCAATGAAGACGCATCACACCATCGCGCACTCCGTGTCCAGCTTGCAGTTGATGAAGGGGGAGGACACGTCCGGCGTCGTGACCATTGGTGAGTCGCATTGCGCGAAACGCATGCGTTAAACTCTGTAATCCAAAATAATTCTAATTTTTAAGAACTTCCCACTTTTCCTAGATAAGGGTCCAAATTGTCTTACAATTATTAAAACTATCTCAAATTTTCAGACGGACCAAATTTGTCACATTTTCCCAAAAATTTTCTCAACTTGCCCCAGTTTCATAGCTCAAAATTTATTTCTCCAAATTTAGAAGGCCAAAATTATCCCAACTTTTTTATGGGGTACAGATTGTCCCAAATTTCGAGGGCCAAAATTGCCTAAATTTTCTATAAAGTCCATAATTATCACAAAACAAACTGTCCAAAAATTATTCCAATTTTTGAGGACCCAAAAATTGCACAGAACTTCCAGAATGGTCAAAAATTTCGAAGAATCCTAAATAAAATTGTCCAAATTTTCATACATACTAATCTAATATTTCAAATTTCCACAAGAAGCCATTTGGCATTAGTTCAAAATGGTCTTAAATTTTGCCAAATTTAAAAATTTTGAAAAAAATCAAACGTCCCAAAATATCCTTTTAGCTGTGACTTATTAATAAGTCCGATCAGATCAGCCCTCTGATCAGACGTACCACTCATCGATTTTGACGTTGATCGATGGGTTTGCGCAGTTTGCGCTCGCGCGACTTGCAGCACCTCTGTTGCAAGCGTTGTGGTTATGCAAACACCTTCGCTGATTTTTGTGTTTTTGGAGGTGCTTGACTGCTCTGCTTTAACACCCCCCAATGTGCGTCTCCGATCAGATCGGCTTCTTCTCCCTCTTCCCCTTAGCTGTTTGCGCAAAGAAAGAATAAGCCCTTCTGTGCTGATCCTGATCAATCGATGGATCGATTGATCACTTTTGGGGGAGGCGAACAAACACAAAACAAAAATGATTTTATGAGCATATTATTATTCCATCGTTTTCCAGAGGACAAAATTCGGGGGTCAAATTGGGGGATCTGATATTATGGGTTCTATTCTAACTTACCAAATTGAGGGCTAAGTTAATCTATGAATTCGCCCAAATTCGGGGTTAAATTCGATGATCAAGTTCGCCCAAATTCGGGAAGCAACCCGCCAAATTCGGGGAGTCGATTAGAAGATCTATTAAATTCAAGGAATAAATCCGGCAAACTCAGGGTTCAAATTAGGGGATTGAATTCGCCAAATTCATGGTTAAAATTCGGCGATTTAATCCACCAAATTCGGGGGAGCCGGGTTCGAAACCGCCAACATCAGCAGGGTCTCGGTGACAAAAAAACGGGGACAGCCCTCATTTTCGGGTACAAAATCAGGGGATAGCCCAAATTCGAATATGAAAATCGGGGATCAATCAAAAATTTCGGGGGCAACTGTCGGGGATCGCCTAAATTCGGGGAGGGCAAACACCCATATACCATGTATGACACATGAAGCACTTCTAAAAAAAGCCAACAGAGCTTCGTCGGTCGTGAATAATGTATTTTTTGGCTGTGGATGATTATGAAATTTTTTCGCTCTCCCCAATCTCTCTTATTAGAAAGGTCTTCCAACCAATTTTTGCAATCAATTTTTTGCGAAAATTGAAAAAATTGTTTTTTCAGCTGAAAACCTCAACGGTGCCGCCACGAATGAGCAGAGCTCGATGCGTCAGTTGCTGGAAGCACGGGACAACGGCATGGAGCTGGGCTTTGAGCGGTGCAAAGGTACACATACATATTGGGTGGGATAAAATCAATCTTCATGAATAGGTCCAAAAAAATTGATTAGTCCAATGATAACTTGTTGGCCAAATTGTTCACATTAATCGTTTCTCCAAAAAATGGCAAAATTTAGCCAATTAAAGTTCAAATTTTTTTTATTGAACTCTCAAGGCCATTATTACCAAAGCAAAAATTTCTAGGGAAAATTGTTAGAACTTTAGAAATTTTGTTCCAAAAAATTGTTCAAAATTGTCCCACAATCACATATAATTTGGCCAAATTTTTTTATAATTACATATAGTTTTTCCCAAAAATGACTCTTATCATTATCCTAATTGGTCTAATTGGTACCTTGAATTGTTCCAAACTTACGCAAGTTATGCTAACTTGATGCGACACTGATTTGCACCAACCTCATGCATGTCAAATTGTCGCATTCTTCCAAATTGATACCAAGTTATTTGCGTTAATGGCCCAATGTCGAACATTGATTTTGTCGTTAATTTTCTCTCATTTTTCCCGCTTCTAGCATGGTCCAAGTACGCCTCGCAACTGTTGCAAATTGTGCGTCAGCGTCTGGCAGCGGAGCAGGAGCACGCGCAACGCCTGCAGCGTCACGCAGAACAAGCCAGAACGCTGCTGCAGGCTTGCGCGTCTCCGTCTCCACCGGTCGCAGCGTGCGCGTCTCCACCGGTCGCAGGCGCCATGCCTTTGGCGCGCGTCTACGAGCAGCTTGCGGACTGCGGCCAACATCATGCATCGCGCGTGGAATGCATGCTCGGTGCGTTACAGCAACGCGTCGTGTGTGCGTTGGAGAACCGGCAGAAGGAGCATGACGCGCGCAGGCGCAAGCTCAAAACGGAGTGGACCAAACAGCGCAAACAGATGGTTAGTGAGTACCAGGGCTGGACGGAACCGGAAAAATTTAATCCGGAACTCGGAAACCGGAAAACTTCGGAAAACGGAAACCGGAATTCGGAGGTGAAAAAACCTCAGAATCTTCGGAATCCGGAATTTTTCAATTTTATTTTCAACAAATTTTTTTTTATTTTTTGAATCTTGGAGACCCAACATTATAAAAAGAAAATAAATGCGGAATTTTATGCTCTATCTTTTTATCTTTTAGCTTTTTTTTAAATTTCCTTTAAAATTTTCTAAAAACACATTTTTCGGATTTTTTTCGAAAAATTTCTAAATTTTCAAGGAAATACCTCAAAGCAGAGTATAAAATTCTGCAAATAGTTGCACTTTTTAATTTTGGGTCTCCAAACCTCAAAAAAGTTTTTGGTTCAATTCTTCTTGCCATCGTTCCAGTTTAACCAGTAAAACAATTTTATTTTTCAAATTCAATATAAAACGCCAATCAAAAAATTCTTGAAATGATCGTACACAGAATTCTTAAATTTCATCACGAAAATGTGAAATATTTTTTAAATAGGTATGCCATTCTTAGGTATGCTTAAAATTCCGGATTTTTTCCGGATTTTAGCCCAAATCTGGAACTCGGAAACCGGGATTCGGAAGCAAAAAAACCCCGGTATTTTCGGAATCCGGAACTCCGTCCAGCCCTGTTGAGTACATTGACGCGTGCGTTCGCATTTGACGCACCCGTTCTTCTATTCAGGACGCATGTGCGGAAGAGTTGCGCAGAGCGCGTCAGACTCACACAGCCAAGGGCGAGCAGTACTTGCGCGCCAAGGAGGTGACGCTGCGTCAGGAGCACCAGTTCCTGCCAGGGACGCTGACGCACCAATCGTCGGTGACTCAGGCGTATCAAAACAACAACGGAAACGGATCACTTGCGTACCAGCTGATGAACAGCTCCTTCAGCAGCACCAACAAGGACCAGCAACAGCTGATGCGCAAGCGCTGCAAGGAGGTGGAGAAGCGACGCAAGGCGGAGGAGGAAGCATTGTGCAGGGTAAGTAAAGCGCAATGCGTCTGTTTTGATGCGTCGCGTGACGCATATAATATGGAACATGCGTCTTTGATTCCTACCGAAATTTGTCCAAATTGGCCTAAAATTTCCGAATTTATCCAGATTGTCTATAAATGGTCTAAATAATAGCGTATAATACGCAAATATCACAAACTAACCAAACCTCTTCTCAAAAATGCTCTAAATTGTTTTTTTCTTCGTATAAATTGGTCTAGATTTTCCCGAATTGCATAAACTTTTCATTCCGTCATAAATCGGACAGAAATTTCCATTTTTGTGTAAATTTGTGTTCCACCCAAATTTTTTCTTTTTATCATTGATCCAAATTATTGTCCCAAAATTTGCCAATTGTGCTCAATTTTTTCCAAACCTATTTTTTCTTAAATTGTCTACCCAAATTGTCCAAATTTTGTTCGTATTCTAAAATTGGTCCAAATTGTCCCAAATTTTGCCATTTTCTATTTCCAATCATTTTGCAGAAGAGTGATGCGGAGAACGACGTCAAGCGGCTGGAGGGCGAGTTGGAGGAGCGTCGCCAGCGGTTGCGCGAGCTCCGGGTTAGTTTTTCCGCGAAAATTTTAACGAAATTTTCATTAGTAAAATGGATGGATGGGTGGGCTTTCAGCTAAATTGGGTCCTAATTTTCTTCCATACATAATGAGTTTTCTGGGGTGGCCATTTTGTGTTATTGGAGCCTAATGAGATGGGGGGCCAAGGGAGAGGTGTACGGTAGAGTAAAAAAACCGCCAATTTGGCCACCAACTCCAAAACCCATTCTTAAGCTTATAAGTTAGCTATGCCACAACTTCAAAGGGCAAAGTAAGCAGAAAATTATTCCCGTTCTTTTTTTAAATTCCTGAGATTTCGAATTTCCGCAATTATCGCATCTTTTTCAGGAAAATTTTTTTCTAAATTTTTAGGGGACCAATGGAATAAAAAATGGCTAAACAAAAAATAGAACATCATATATTTCTGCATTAGAAAAAACAGCATTTTTTTATAAAATTCCGTTTTTGCATATTTTTGCCGATATTTAGGTTTTTGAACCTTAAGGGCCCTATGCCGGGTATGCTATTTGTTCGGATTTTTGGCTCAAATTTCAAAGTTTCATAGTTCAAGAAAACATTTCTTTCCTCCCAATGTAATACATACCGTATTTCCTGTATTAAGTCCCCTCCCTGCAATTAGTCCCCTCCCTGTAATAGACCCCCTCAACCCCCTCTGAGGAGGGGTTGAAAAATAAATCCCCCGGGGGTCCTAATACAGGAAATACGGTAGTTAGGGAATTCCGGGAATTTTCAGCTATGGTCGCTCAGGGGATGATTACTCACATGGATTATTTGGGACACCCGAAATTGGACATTTCCGATTGGCACAAAAAAGAGTTTAGGATCGAAAGATAGAGCTTTAAAATAGTTATAATGAGTCTAAATTAGCCCATTTTATGGCCAAGATAATCGGCCAATTCCCGCCGGAAATTGTACTATTCTGGCCATACCATTTTTCCACACGGGCCAATTCGTATGGGGCTTATTGGCCTCTTCATTTTGTAGCCAAATTCATATTTTTACATTAAAATTATTATTTCCATAGGTTATGTTTGAATTTGAACTAATTAAGTTGTAATAGGCCATGGCACTCAACCAATTCGATTTTCTGGGAAAATTTCGAATTTTCAAAATTTCAAATTTTCCGAAAAAACCAAATTTCGAAAAAGATTTGAACATTTATTCCGGGAAAGAAAAAAAGGCAAGAAGGAAAAGCTCGAAAGTTCAATCAAAGTGTCTTCATCCCTATATGCTCTGATTTTAGCACATTTACTCCCAATTTCGAAGTTTTGTTTTTTTGAGATTTCGAATTACCTATGCATTGATATAGCCCGAAGAATTCCGGGAATTTCGGGAACATTCCATAACCATTTGAGTCCCACAGGGGATTACTCATTCGGGTTAATATGTATGGGACACCCTAAAAATGGGACATTTCCGCCGATTGCCGCGCCGCGTTGCGTTCCGCGTAGTCCGCGTGCCACCCCGCTAATTGGGCCCGCCGCTCTGACGCGGACGCGTAGGGGGCGGCTCTTATGGCCATATCGGGTAAAATGTGACAGGGGGACCCTTGGCCGGCCCATTGTGCCCCTCGCCCTATGGCCATAATTGATTTGCTTCGCACCGCGAGAAGCCCCAAAAGCGCAAAAAATTGGATGAAAAAAACCGCGACCGGAATCGAACCAGTTGTATAAAAAATCCGTATGTGAAGGGATTCGAACCGATACTCCATCCAAACGGATATAAAAATTCAACCTCAAAAGGATTTGAATCGGCAACCATCCAAAAAATTGGAACCCCATTCTGAGATTCGAATCTGTGAGGCCATCCAACCAATCGTAACAAGGCTCTATCCAATTGAGTATCCAATTGACTATCCAATTGAGCCACGAAAATCCTGTTAATATAAAATAAAAATTCCCCGATTGCAAAGGGAATCGAACCAGCAACACCTTCGGTCCATGCTCTTTAAAAATCGACACCCGCCGTTTGGATTCGAACCGACGACCCTTATAGCCAATCAATTTCCTCCCAATTGAGCCACGCGTCGGCCACTTTTGTTTGCCATGTGGCCCCAAATGTGGTTTTGGGTTACCCCATTACCCACCCAACATCATATGGCCGGAAGCGGTGCCCTCGCCCCTCCCCACGTCCGTGTTCCTCACGCCTCTCCAATTTCCATGAAAAAGAGAGAGAGAGAGAAAGTCTTACTACGGAATGCCTGCAACCACCAAAATATATAATGGGCTAAACTGCTAAATTATGGCTAAAATAATTAAGCTTCTAAAAGTGGAAAGGCATTTTCTAAGTTCTATAATGTTGTTTTACGTGTACCTACTTTGGTCCTTTAGAGATTTCGTTGTTTTGGATTTACGGAGAAAGAGAGTGAGATAAGACCTTACTACAGAATATCTACAACGCAACAAAAAGCGTAATAGGCCAGAAATGAAGTTATGACATCAATGGAGCTTTATTTGGAAAATGGATACAAGAACCTCTTGAATCAAAAATTGTAGTCATTTTTGGTGTTTTTTTAGCTAGTTTAATATTTTGACCCATTAGAGATTCCGTAGTTAAGCGCTTCCGGACAGAGAGAGAGAGACAAAGAGAGAGAGAGAAAGCCTTTTCGGGGGTGGCCCAAAATGTGTGCCAGAGGCGCCAAATCCCTCCGGACGGCGGGGGCACAACCCCATCGATTGTCGTTCGGACCCCCGCGGTGTTATCATCCGCCTCCTCCTCCTTGAAGGGGCGGCGGGGGATGTGCCGTCTTCGGCGTTTTCCCCGCCGAAAAGTGCCATTTGGCCACTCTCGAGATTCTCGAGGAAAAGATGAGAAGGCAATCCAATTTTGCCTCTCGAAAAGTGTTGTTTACCCCCCCCCCATGAAGCATCACAGATTTTTTGTACCCGAACCTGAAAAATCGGGGATGAGTTTCTAAAGTTCGATACTTTTGCCACTACCCCCGAAAAAAAGAGGATACGGTTCCTGTTGTTCAACACTTTTGCCCAACGCTGAAAAGCGGGGACGGGGTTCCTATAATTCAAAATTTTTGGACTAACCCCGAATTTGTCCCCAATATTGAAGTTTTTTCAGATTTTGATAGTCCGACCCCCGGCTGGTCGTTAAGGCTCCCTGAAAATCAAAAAATGACCCTCCCCATTCTGAGATTCGAACTCAACACCATCCACTTATCTGTAAAAAGACTCTATCCAACTAAGCTATCACTATGTGAAAAACTAAAATTAAATAACGACCGCGAAGGGAATCGAACCGGCGATATGCTTGATCAATGTAAAAGATTCGGCGGTACCAAATCCCAATTTTCTTGCAATAGCTACACAACACCCCACCAAAAATCCACCAAAAAGGCACCAAAAATTCTTTGGCCAAAATATGCATGATTATTTTGTCCCTAACTTTTTCCACACTCCGAATAAGTATAGGCTCATTTTTTAGCCAATTTTTTGATCTTTTTCCAAATTTTTTTCAACCTCATTATAGAATGGGACAAAAATGTCGGGTAATCCTCTAAGCCATACCCGAAAATACAAAAAATTAAAAAACCAACCCCATGGGTTTTCCGGATAAAAACGCCCGGAAAATGATGCGCTCACTCGTCATCCATCCGTGGTGGGCGTCCTCCACCCGTCTGTCCGTCTCATCTCATCATCGGCGGGGGTTTCGTGTTTGCTTTCCGCCGACTGGACTGGAAGCAGACACTGAGAATGAATGCCCTCGGGGGCCGCATCATCCGTGGCCCCAATGAATGACATATCCCCTCAAGAAGAGGCTTAATGTGTCATTCACTCGCTCATCATCATTATTCAACTTTATTGGTTTTGGCCCCTTATAAATCGGGGGACCCATGGGGCCAAAAGATGGCCATTTTGGCACATTTTCTCATTTTTTAAAAAGCCAATAAATGGCCATTCGTCGGCAAATTTTTTTGAACAATGTGGCCCATCTGAATATTTGGCAAAAAAAAATTTTGGCAAAAAAAATTTTTGACGCAATTAACTATTTTTTGAATATACATTAGTATTGGTTCAAATATCCATTTAATTTTTATCATTTTTGGATTTTTACAGAGTAAGTATTGGGAAAAAGTAGCAAATACCTTTTTAGAGCATTTTGTCTCATTTTTGCCATTTTAAAATAATTTGGCCAAATTTACACAATTGGCCATTTTGGCACAACGTTGCAGTTTTGCACTTTTACCTATTTTTGATATATATTAGCCAATTTGACACGTTATGGCCCATCTTTGAACACTTTGCAATTTGTATCCCCACTGTGAGGGTCAAAAAAATATCCAATAAATTCGCTGCTGGATAAGATCCAGTAACAATTGGATCTAGATCTAGCCATATTATTCTTTTTATTATTTTTATATCCAATTATTTTATTGGATCTTATTTTTGACCTCCACAGCGGATACAAACTGCAAATGTACCCCAACTTTTGAATATCTACAATTTTGCGTTTTTGGAATTTTTGAGCATAATTTGACACATTTCTCCCTTCTTTTTTCATCCCATAAATTTTTACGCGACTTTCACAGTATCAAACGGTGAAAATCTGTTTTATACTGTATCTATTAATTCTACGCACATCCTTTCAGCACCGTACGGTAGCCGAGCTCGCGGACCTTGTGCGTCAGTGCGAGTTGACCACCATCGCCGCCACCAGCACCCTGCTCAAGGCGTTCGCGGACCTGTGGCAACCGGTTCCGGCGCAGTTTCTGCGTCTGGCGGACGCGACGCGCGCCACCGCGCCCGGCGCCGACTTCATGTCCTACATTCATTCGCTACCGCCTGCATCTGCCGCTACCGCAAGCGACCAGCAGCAGAACAACGCGACGGGCAGCGCGCAACGGTAGGGCAGGGCTGGATCAAGGATTGGAATACGGTACCAGGGTAAGAGTAATACGGTAGCATAGTAACCTGGGAATATGGGGGAATATGGTAGCAAGATAAAAGTAATACGGTAGTATAGTACAATACAAATAATTCTGCATGGCAGATCACTGCTACAGTTATGAAGATATAGGGTCACTACGATAGCATAGGATGGAATGGTAAATGGTTGGTTAGGCCGAGGATATGGCCCTACACTGACAAACAACAATACCATAGGGTAAGCGAATCAAATTTTTTTGTAGCTCCTCGATTTTTTGACGCGGAGGCATGTGTGTTAAAACATATTGTAGTCTGATTTCTTTTTCTCTGTCCATTCACTTTACCCATAACCGATGATAATAAGAAATTCGCTTCGAAAAATCGAGGATTCAAAGCAATTCAATCGGCGCCCAATTTTTATCGTATAGTAAAAACTCTATTAGGACCCCATGGGGTCTTATTTGTCAACCCCTTTGGAGTTGAAGGGGTAGGCTCCTAATGGGCGATGGGGACTTAATAGAGGTAATACGGTATGTATGTAAAGACTTATAGAGGACAGCGTTAGAAGGGATGGGGTACGCTAACTGTATTCAAGGTTTGGGTACGGTAAGAAGGTTACGGTATAATGTGCCATTGGTCTAAATTGCCTTTACTGTGAAGTAAGGAATAATAGCCCAAAATAAAAAAAATTATCACGATCATGACATTGGAGTCACTGTTAGTTGGTCTTTGATCTTTAGCGCTCTGGACGACATTGACATTGCGGTGACGCCGGCGCGTCGCGCACTGCGTCTGAGCGACAGCAGTCACAACGCGCGCGTTGGTGGTAGTGCCAGCGCCTCAGTGGCATCCGCCGCTTCTTCCTCCACCGCATCCCCACTGCGCGTCCAACGACGCAACGCACTCACAGACGCGGAACGCGACGCAGCTGCGCAACTACAGGCGGCGCAGACCCAGCAACAACAGCAGGGCAAGCGCCGGGGAAAAGCGGCACAGATGAGTGAGTGATCAGAGGGAATCAAGATTGATAGATATCGATTGATCATTGTACAATTTTCAGCCGCGCGCCTCTTCGACACCCAGTCCTCCTCTTCCGCCACTGCGCTGCCACCCTCTGAAGCGGCACGCTCGCACCACCTGACACGCACGCGTCAGGTGACGCGTTGCTCTCAATGCGAGCACTTGCTGATCTTTGACGCGGTCAAGTGCCAGAGCTGGTTAGTGGATCGTGATCTTTGATCACCAAATGTTCTCTGATCACTTGTTTCAGCGGTCTGATCTGCCACAAGAAGTGCCTGAGCGGTGTGCAGCTGTGGTGCGGCGAAAGTGCCAAGAGACGGTTGACCGAGGAGTGCGCCGCCCGACGCATGTCCATCTTCGGTGTGCCGCTCGCGGAACTCTGCCGCGCCCAACGCGCAGTTCCGCTGATTCTTGAGCGTTGCGTGGACGAACTGCAGCGGCGCGGCATGCGCTGCAAAGGCCTGTACCGGACGTGCGGGGTGAAGAGCAAGGTGGAGCAGATCTGCGTGCAGTTTGAGCAGGTTAGCAGAGGGACGCGGAAACAATATAGGGATCCGTAAACGCATTCGGAAACGTGCAAACGATGCGTCATCGGATCAGATTCGGAACCGAATAATTGAGTCTGGAACTGGATCTCATCCGAAAATACGAAGTTTTAATTAGCTAGATCCGAAACGCGGAATCCGAATCCGGAAACTGGACGGAAGTCTAAGCGTAAATAATAATGTGTGTGCGTCCCCAATTTCAGGCGCCGTCAACCGACGCGTCCATCGATCTCTCTGACGTACACCCGATGAACATCGCCTCAGTGGTCAAGCTGTACCTGCGTCGGCTGCCGGAACCTTTGATGACGCACCAGTTATACGCAGATTGGTTGGCATTGAATGCATCGACATCTGACGCATCTCCTGAAGCGCAACTGCGCGCGTTGGTCGCCCGGATGCCGGATCTGCATGCGGAATCGCTCAAATTCCTGATGCTCCATCTGAACCGCGTGACATGGTGAGAAGGGTCTTGGTGCTATATCGTATTCTCGGTACCGAAATCTGAATCCCATAATCTTGGTACTGTATTTACACCTTTCTACTAGGTTCGAGGACCAGAATCTGATGACCGCTTCCAACTTGGCCGCCGTCATCGCGCCCTCCCTGTTGTGGCCGGCAAGTTATGCAAGCGCGCATGCATCCGCCGGTGACGCGCACTCCAGCGCCATCAATGATGCGCATCGGCAGTCCAAGGCGGTCGAACTGCTGATCCGGCACGCACATGTGAGTGCAGAGAAAACAAGGAAATACGTTATCCCTGCACATCCGCAAGCACAATCATACCACTATCCCTTGTAAGCCTTACAGTCTCTGCAGGCGCACTTCATGCGCATCCTTGGATTGCGCTCGCGTCCATATAGCCCATAGATAAATAATCTCTGCAGATGCACGCACCTACTTCCATATACACGCAGTCCATATAGTTCTGCAGGTCTTTGCCCCTGCATCTGCATTTCTTGCCTCTGCATGCAAATGCACTACTTCTCTGCATATTAGCATTCGCTATGCAGATTCCTACATACTCGCATCATAGACACTCGCATCATAGACCTTTGCGTACGAGCGCAAAACTGCATTTCTGCATTTTTTTGAGTGCATGTCTAAATTGTATTTTCTCAATCTGTTCTGCACTGTAGGAGGTGTTCGGCGTGAACCGGCAACAAGATTGGCGTGCCTTCTTCGACCTGGCCTATCCGGACGTGCTGGAACCTGCAAGCGATGATGCATGCGCGGACGCGCGTGCGGCCACACTTGCGGCGGAGGAAGACGAGTTGGTTGATGAAGAGGATGAATTGCTGGAAGGGGAGGATGAGGAAGAGGATGATGAAGAGGAGGAGGAAGAAGAATTGTTAATCACACGTGCAGTTTCCGGAAACGCGCCTACATCCGGGACATCGGGAATGCCTGCAACCGCTACAGTACCCGAGAGAACTGGCAGAAAACCCATGGAAAGCTGTAAGTTGGACCGAAATAGTGGGACAAAATTACACCTTAATCCGTCACGATCTTGATACCGTATTTACATATATCATCATGGTAAATCCTAGCATGTTGAACTTAGGTAAAACCTTTTATGCCGTAACCATGATCTTGGTACCGTAATCTAAATACCATATCAAGATGTAAGTTTGTATGAAACGCATACCGTACTTGGGTCTATAATATAATAATACACTTAATATTAATTAGCTGGAATGTAACCCCAGGGGCTTAACCAGCCGAAATGTCAAGACCAAACAAATAAAAATGGTCCCCTTGTTGAATTTTTGTGAAATTTTTTTAAAAATTTGAAGAAAAAAAATGATCGATTTCCTACAAAAAACTCAAAAATTTCCAAAATTTTCTCCGGCGACCCCCATTGGTGACGTCCGTGACCACCTTCCCGAGGGGTGGGGTGATCCCCCCCACCGAAATTTTTTCTAGTTATGCCCCTGAATTTCGGTACCTTTGCCCTGAGATTTTAGCTACCACAACCGATATCATGGAACTTCGTGTATCATGGTTAACCCAGGATTTTACCGTACTCTGAATTTTGCCAACAAATACCATGCCTGATAAGTGACCAATGATCACCAAATGCTTTACAGCGAGTTCCGACCTGGACTGTGGGTCTTCCGCCGCCTCCACCATGTTCCGCAGGAGACAACTTGCGCAACAACAACAACAACAACCGCCACAACATCAGGTTCTGCAACGCCCTCCCAGTGTTCCAGTGACGCCAGATGTTGCGCCGCAACTTCCGCAACTTCGGCACAAGGGCTCGTTGCCAGTGCCACCGTCCACTGCACCGCAACTCCGAAAGCTGGCAAACAACCCCAATAAGCAGCAACCTCGTGCCTACACAACCTCCATCTTGGTGTCACCAATGCTCAAACGGGTTCGTTTTTGTCTTGGTTTTAGAAAAATTGCTTGGCAAAAACATTTTTAAAATTCGAAAAATGGAAAAAGTTATTTAAGAAATGAAAAAACTTGTGCACAAAAAGTAAAAGATATGTATAGAGTCGAACAAATTGCGCACAAACGTTGGGGGAGGGGGGAGTGAACAAACAACATTTGTGCGGAGAATTGAAACAATATAACTGTTGTAAAAACCACAACATTTCGCTCCAGATTTTTTGCAGAGTATTTTGTGTAGTTGGAAAATCAAGCGCAACGCTAGTAGTTAACAAAAAGTTTGCGCAAAATGGTGTAGGGAATTGCAACAAGTTGCGTCCTTTATGTTTGCTGAAAATACAATAGATAGAGACCAGATCGAATCCGAGAAGCTCGATTTTTACACTTTTAGACATTTTTCTCGAATCGAAATTGATTCCGAACCTAAGTCTGCTGATCTTTAATATACAGGACAATTTATTGTGCAAAATTGCAAAAATCCAAAAATTACTTAATCACATAGCGTAAATTCTCTAATATAAGGCCTCCCTCTATTATAAGGCCTCCCTCTAATATAAGGCCCCCTTCGACAGAGGTTGAAAAATATAAGGCCCTCCCTCTATTATAAGGTCCCCCTTCTATTATAAGGCCTCCTAGACGCCAGAGGGGATTGATGCCATAAAAAGCCTTTTATCATTTTTAACAAAGTGAACTTTTGTATGAACAAAAAAGAAGAAAGAAGTTATTGCTAATAATGAAATCTGAAATCCTTTTCTTAACAAGCCATCTTTCTTTACAATTAAGAGGAAAATTAAAATGAATGAATAAGAAACATTCAAGAAAGAAGTCTTTCTTTTTAAAAAAAATATACTTTACTTTTGATTTCGAGAAAAGTGTCATGGTAGAAATGAACTAAAGAGCATTTCACAAACTGCCATAAGCTTTGTTTTTATGACTCTTGATATCTAAGGATATAAAATATAAAAATAGATTATTTTTTATTCCATCAGTGGTGTTTTTCATGCTAGGTTGTTGTCTCTTTAAAAAAATATTTTCAGGGAAAAAATACATCTGAAAATTTTGGACAAACACATATATAGTACCACACTTTTTACCCATCCCCCCTTCTCCGACTGAGGTTGAAAAATATAAGGCCCCCCTCTAATATAAGGCCTTCCTCTATTATAAGGCCCGAGAAATTACGGTAACCTAGATGTAATTTGCGCGCAACTTTAAATTATCAATAACAGATTTTGCGCAACTTTTGTCCTTTAAGGGAACGGCCGCGACTAGTTCGGAGTGCCAACGCACATCTACGGAGCAACATCGTTTTGGCAAACCCACCGCACTGCCCAAACATCGGTCCATGGACGAGGGGGCGGGCGACAAGTTGCTCGGCAACCACCACAACAACAGCAATGGCAACAAAACCGGCACATTGCAGTCGGGCGAAGTTACCGTACAGCTGAAAAAGGTGAGGGACAAACACTTTCTGGGACCAACTTGATGTCCCCAAATAACACGAGAGCTTATTAAACCATGCTTGATACCTTTATACCGTGGCATGACATTTGGGGATACCGACATTTGGGGGGGGGGGGCAAACCGACAAAAAAATAGAGCAAAAAATTAGTTACAAAATAAACCTAAGCTCATCCGAATTAGCCCGATCAAAAAAAAGATATGGCTAAAATACAACGAATTTGCCCAATAATTGTATTTTGGCCATAACTTTTTTGGAGTGGGCCAATTCGAATGAACTTATTAGGCTTATTTTATAGCTAATTTTTTACTCTTTTTGATATCTTTTTATGTTGCATTTGAGCCGAGATATAACTAAATCCCCAAATGTCAGATCCTCAAATATCGGGTATCCCCTTTATATACATCCTTTGTCAAGATTTTTGTTTTTCGGACTCTCGAAATTTTGATCGCAGTGGAACAATATAAAAAATTATCTTATTACGATAGTACTGTAAGTTTTGAAATTCTACACGATATTTTTAGGCTATGTCGAACTATTGGTAAGGTAATATAGTAATTTTACTAGGGGCCAAAACCGGGAAAAGGGGGTCGGGCTGTTCCCACACCTCTACTTGGTTACCCCGCTTTGGACATTTTGTGCCACCATACATCTTGATATTGTACTTAGGCATTCAAATCGCTTGTTATTTTGTTCTCTTGGTACCTTAGGGTACTGTACTTATAACATATCAATTACCGTACACCTCGTGTTAAGGACCAAATTGCTGCGATGGCCGACAGCGAGGCAGAGCGGGAGAAGCGAGAGAAACAGCGCCAGTTGTGCCTACAGTCCGTCCTGTTGGGCACCAATGACACGGATGTCAGCTATGTCTGATCGCCATGGATCAGAGACCATGATGAGATACTGATGTACCATGGGTACTACTGTATGTAGAAGATATTGTACATTATACCGAGGGGGTCACTAAGGCGCAAAGATCATGTCAGGGAGCATTATAACCATTTTTTCTATTAAAAAATACTATACCCAATAGGGCATCAAATTAATGTACATAGATACAGTACCCTTTACACCGATATCTTGCTATAATGAGGTTCAAAATCACGTTAATTTTTGTAGCTTGTTACCTATATCTTTAAGTTCCACAAAAGTCATCTTGCTGCGATTTTATGCAAAAATTACCATGCCTGTTAACATACATACAGTACGTTGACTAAAGGGGTACGGTAGTAGTTATAGGGTGCCCCATACGGTATCCACGAATTGTACAAGCATCCTACCTTCCCCTCCCCTTCCTGGGTACGCTACCAAGAGTATACGGTAGAATCCTGCTCTTTGACTGAGTAAGTGAGACAATGGATACGGTAGTACCTTATTGTATCTCTCTGTTTCTCTGTTTTCTTCTACTAATTTGTTTTGTTCATTCTTTATTTGCCTTCTCTGTCTCCATGTATCGCGCTATACACTTTATCAATTGCCATACTACGGTATATATGTAGTACAGATTCCCTCCCCCCCCCGGCCACAATTGTACATTTCTCACCTACGCATAAGTACAACATTTACATATATTTCTTGGTATAAATTATGTTTTTTAATCTTGTCATTGTTGGCACTTTTTGCAAGTTTTTAATGGCCAGAACAAAATCACATAATTATTGACGAAAACTTGAAAGTTGTGCTGAAACTCACGCGAATACAACTAGCCAGTTGCAGTAATTTTTAGGTCTTTCGCTTTAAGAATTTTTTCAAATAGTTTTGGTTCCTGAGGAATTTATGGGATATTTTGGTATCTTTGATTATGGAAAATTTGCGAGGGGGGATTTTTCGTGATTTTTTATCTCGACGAGTGCGATATTTTTTTGCGTTTTGTTCCTATTGAATTTGGGGAATTTTTGTGATTTTTACCCCGTAGAGTTGGATTTTTGAAATTTTTTGCCCCTGTGACATTGCGAAAAAAATTACCCATGAATTTTTCGGACAATCTTTTGGAATTTTCTCTCTAATGTATGTTTGAGCCAAATTTTAGATTTTTAGCGGTACTGATTTTTGGGACAACTACTTTGGTGTCGAGAATATTTGTGTCAATTTTTCAGAGGCCTCGATATAGCGATTTTGCAATTTATTCGAACAATTTTCAGAGGTCCATCTAGCTTTGAGCAGAATCGACCAAATGCAGAAAATTGAGAGCAATTTGGCCTTTCACCCCGGGTGACGTTGACGTGACTTGGTGGCCTTAAAATGTCACTCACAGTTGATGGACAGGGACATTAAAGAAGAAAATGGGTGTCCTTTATCATTTGTGGCCAAATCTCCCGTCACCATTTTTTGGCCATTAAAAATGGAACACAAAGGGTGGTATTATGATAGGGGACTAGGAATTTCAGAAAATTTTGGCTTAAAGGTTTAAAGACCTACCTAATTTTTTCAGATTTTGTTGTGGTTTCAGGACCTGATTTCAAACTCCCTAAATTTTAGCGCCTGATTAATAGGGCTTTCAAATGAGAAAAGTTTCAGGCTTCGTTTTTAGGTTTTATTCTCGGAAATTGAGACTTTTTTACATTGGATAAAACGGCACTCAAAAAGGATCAAAGGAAAAATTGATCATTTTCCTTAAAATAGAGTCATCATTTCCAAAAAAAATTTCTGGCGATCTCTGCCAGAGCCGCCGACACTCCCCGCCCCCAAATTTCTCTAAAAAATCTGTAAAAATTTTCCTCAAGCAGGCCTGAGAGGCGCCAATCTATGAAATTATTGGACCCTGAAAAACCCAATCCGGAGCTTAAAAATTTTTGTACCCTGAAAATTACAAATAGGTAACTCATTCTTTAAAAAGCTTAAAAGTTTAAGTCAATTTAATATAAGAAATAGCCCCTAACTTTTGTTTTTAAAAATTAAGCGCGAGATCTAAAAAGAAAGTCCAAGGAAAAGGCGAAAAGTTTTTCGCTCCCCTAGGGAAGAAATTATAGTTTAGAAAAGTTTTTCTCCCTGGTTAATCCCTTTTCCTGACTATTGGGGTTTCCGATTCCAATTTCAAAGTCTAAAAATTTTAAGGCCTCTTTATGGGCCTGTTATGGGTCTGTTTCAAAGTCTAAAAATTTTATGGCCTCTTTATGGGCCTGTTACTGGATCTTATACAAGGTAAGTTGATTTTAAGGTTTTCAAAAAGGGTCGTTTGCGCTCCAGACCTGATTTTCGGGTCAAAAATTTCTAAGGCCTAATTGGAACTACCTTTGTGTCTTCATTAAAGGTTTAACTTGTAAGTTTTCAAGGTGGAAAATTTTGAGACCTGATTAGGGTCGTTTTCTTGGTCTTATTAGGATTGCAGGGATGAAAGGACCCTTCCTCAGCACCCCTTCTTGGTGCCAACTGGCCCTCCCCGAACATTTTTTGGAGGAGAGTTAAATTTATACATTTTTCTATGCAGGTTTAATGAATGTTTTTTGACATTTTAGGCGGGTAAAATTGGCGAAAATTTCAATAATTTTTTATTTTCCTGGTATTAAAAGTTTGGCGGATATGAAATGGGAACAGGTATCGGCTCCTCGGGTATAACCGGGTGCGGGTCCGAAATTTCAACCTTGATCTGCTTCAGATGTTATTGTTTTCGTAGTATTTTTAATTTTAATTTAAGCGATAATTGTATTCGATTTAAAGAGTAAATAATAGAGTGCTCTTACACGAGTCGCAACATTATGACACCTCTGACCTTTGCGATGGCTTTATTCAGCGGCTTGAAGTATGTTTTTATTTTTAAATCTATCTGATGGAATATGAATTTTAGCATAACCATTATCATCGAAATTACACCACACGAGGAGTCAAATTTGTGAGTTCAATTATTAATTTTCATGCCTATAGAAAAAGCATAATATTGCTTCAAATAGACAAAGATCAATAGCTAAATCACTATAGTAAGGTGCAAGAGAACCGCTATAATAACTATAGTAAGATTAAAATTAAATTGTGTCTACGCTAGGGCTTTGGCCCATGTGTTAACTTTGGCGCTACTTGCAAATACCGTATTTCCTGTATTAAATAGGAGACCCCGGGGATTTATTTTTCTTTTCAATATTTATTTTTCAATATATTTCAAATGTCCTATTCCCCTATGAAGTACGAGTAAAGTACGAAAAAAATACCCAGTACGTACGAAGTACGAGCCTTTTTGGGTGGTACGAGTACGAGTACGAAATACGAGGAGCTAAAAAGAGCTGGTACGAAGGACGAGTACGAGCAAAGTACGATTTTCCGAGCACTGTTTATAGCTTTAGAGAGGTCTACTGGGGCGGAGGAGGGACAGTCGGGAATAAGTGATCTAGTCCTTAAGGACCAGTCGGGAATAGGACCTTAATTGCAATAACGCCTTGTTTTTAAATTAAAAATATATTATTTTTGAATGCTTTATATAATTATGTAATTTTAGTGCAAAACTGAATAGAGTTGGAAACACCAAGAATGCAACCGGAGGACCGAAGCAGAGCGAAGAAATGAAAGTAACGCAGATAAAAAATAATAATAAATAAATTTATTTTTTTTCTTTTGTTATTTATTTTAATTAATCTTTTTATTATTGTTTTAAATTACATATTTATTTATTTTTAAGAATGAATCTGGAAATTGGACAATATATCATCGGCATACATGTTTCGCTCAAGACGATGTGGACATTGAAGGATTGGCCACACACATTTCTCCACGACCATTCAATGATGTTCCCGCCAATTTCGATGCGCGACAGAAGTTCGGGTAATGATNGGTGGAGGGGGTCGATCAGTATCAGTGACAACCTATGGAGGAGAAGCGAACGGAGGGACAACAACGGTGGAGGGGCATTCAAAACAGAAGAAGAAACATACAAAAATGATCGGAGGAGGAGGAGGAGGAGGAGCACTGACCGTGAAGACGAATGGGGAGAAGGGGAGGAAGAAGGGGAAGAGGAAGAACAAGGACGGGTCGGGGGAGGAGGAGGAGGGAAACAGTCGGAGGAGCCGGAGGAAGAAGCGATTTGTGTCGTTGATGTGAGTTGTCAAAGGAGTGATCAAGAGCAAATTGTCGCAAATAATGAGTACCAATTTTAGTCCCCTGAGCCGGCATTTGTCCATTCGCAAACCGCAAATTGTCATCGAGGACCTGGAGAACAACCCAAACAACAACAACAAGACATCCGTGTCCATCTCGGCGGGAGGAGACACCACCTACAGGTAGGGAAGTGTTTGGGTTGATGAGTTTGACTTCCAGGGAGCTTGTCAAATAAAGATGAGGAAAAGTTAGTATTGGCCGAAACGATGTACTCACTAAAATAAAAGACGTTTTTTTGGGAAAATTTTTTGGATAGCAAAATCTAAACCCTTGGTCCGTGCTGTGCTGTGCCAGGTTCTTGATCCCCCTCGTGTATTCTTTCTTGATCCCCCTCGTGTATTCTTCTGTGACTTCCAGGCGTTCTTCGGATGACTGCATCCAGCGTTCCTGTTCGGAGGTATTCGGCGGCGGCATCGTGTTCCCCAGTGGTGCTCACCACAACCATCGTCGGGGCTCCGCCATGAGCAACTCCTCCGCGTCACTTCAACTGCATGACATCCATCAGATTGAGGCACAAAGTGCCGAAGAGATGGCCGAGGTGGAGATCAAAGCGGAGATATTCGTATGAAGCTTTCAACGGATCAACTTGTGCCATCAGTGGTAATATTTGTTAATCTTCTCGGTGCAATAATTGGATAAATGTTATTTCTTTGTTGCTCTATTTGATCGTTAATATATGTGAAATAACAATGGGCAAGGAATGGAGTAAGGAAGGCATTTCATGGTTGATCGGTGCAACCTTTACCTTAAGAACATTGGATAATGGATACCGTAAAGGCTCTAAAATAAGCCCCCGGCTTATTTTTTTCAAACCCACTCAAAGGGGAGGCTTATTTTAGAGCACTGGCTTATTTTTTTCGAACCCCCCGTTTCGAACTACCTAGATATATTTTAATGTGAAATTAGTAAACAATATAATAAATTTAAAAATCAAGGAAAAATTTTCCGAAAATCTGCTTTACAATTCGAATGATTCATCATTAGGGTATGTAAAAATACCGAAATCGGTATTTTTGCGGATGCTCAGATTGGTCTGAAAATCAAATAAAAAGTATTTTTAGCTTGATTTGAGTCCAAAAAAGCAACTTTTTATGCCGGTATGTCGATATTATCACCGGTATTTTACCATTTTTCATAATCCGTACTTTATCATGATCCTTAGTCCAAAACAGAAACCTTTAAAAGGTTTGTTTTGACTACGGGTCTAGTTCCGTAACTTCTCAACTCAACTTTTTCTAGTTCTTTAAAAAGCTTCATTGCCTTTTACTGAATTATCCGTCGAGAAATACGCTGTTTTTCTGCCCTTTTGATTCGAATCCAAACAATCAATTCCTCTTTAAGATTTTTGTTGCGCAAAGGTCGACTGGATTCTTTATGGCTTGAAATTAAATTTTTTTTTTAAAGTTACTGTCAAGAAAAAAGGGGGCTTATTTTAGAGCACCGGCCTATTTTTTTCAAACCACCTCAAAGGGGAGGCTTATTTTAGAGCACTGGCTTATTTTAGAGCACTGGCTTATTTTAGAGGAAATACGGTATACTGTCAGAGTGCTACAGCGGGTCGAATTTGGTGTCATTCGAAAGCCCAAAATGTCGGAACTTATCAATGTCCATTCATTGCCTTCTTTTAGTTTTTTATTCATGCATTGTTCATAAACATATGCACTTCACTGTAATAATTATCTTTTGAATTTTATCTTAAATGCATTCTAAGAATTGATAAAATTAAATTTCTAGGTATCTTAGAAATACAGAATTCGATTTTATAGGCAATTTCTTTTGGTTTGTTTGGGCATGATCGAAGAAAATGGGATATGTAAAAATAGTCAATATACTGGGATATGTAAAAATAGTCAATATACTAACAAAATCAATATACCCTCCAAATGCATCAATTAATTTATTATATTCTTAAATAAACTTTATAAACCAAATTTTACTTAAGAAGCAATAATTTTCAAAAAAAACATGTTTAATTTCTTATCAGGAATTGCATAACACCGCCACAAGACCAATCTGAATGTGAGTGATGTTATGCGTTTGCACCAATTGATCTGATCAGTGATCGCTACTGCAAACACTCAAAGGAACACGAGAAAATCAGTCTCTCTTACATCGACGCAATAAGCTGTTGCGAAGACTGTTCAAAAATCGAAGGGTAAATTATTTGTTTTTTGTAACCAATTCTCCACCAACTGGTTGATGCTCAAATTTTCGAAATTTTTCCCCAAATTTCGTGCTCGATTTTTCTGCATTTATTTGAATAGGTGGAGTGTGGAGGAATACAGCAGCAAATTCTTTAAAAAATTCAACTGAACTTTTCCTAGGTTTGAGCAATAAATAAGATTGCGATCGAAGGGTAATAGGTTGTGGGATTCTCGTCAGATGAGGAATTGTCCTCTTCCCCCCAATTGTCTTCAGGGTATTCCATATACGATAATTTCATTGTTTTCGATTGATGAGTGTAAAAAAATAAGAGAAATAAGTATTACAAATGTTAATATATACAAGCTGCGGATATTGTTCAGAATGTTTTTATAGGCTAATTTTTGCAAAAATATACAGAGACAATTAATTTTTCCACCAAACATAATCAATAATATGTAAATAAAAAATCATAGCAATACCCCGAAATCGATTCCATTATTTAAAATAAGGGGCCGAACCATCTCGGGTCAAGGTCTGTTTTGTTGAATTTTAAGCATGTGCTTTTTTGTTGATATTATAAATATGTATTTTGCTAAAATATTTATCAGAAAGAATTTTTCTGTAAATAAGCTTGAAAGTTTTCGGGGGCAAACATTTTGGGACCAAAATCAAAATTAGCCAAAATTTCTTTTAAGCAATAATATAATTTTTTCGGCTCTACTCTAGTTTAGTTTAGTTTAGAGGTCCCATCAACTTTTAAGGATCGCATCGATTTTTAAGGACCCATTAAATATTAGCGTTTCCATCAAAGTTTAGGGGTCTCATCAAATTTTTTGGGTCCAATCTTTTGGAGGTCCAATTATGAACTAACTTTTTCAAGATGAGCTAACTTAATGGAAAAGAGCTAACTTAAATTGATGGGACCCCTAAACTGGAAGAGATATTTTTCACAGGGTAAAATTGTCTTTAATCACTTCGCTGGTGGGCGTTCTGTATTTTCTCTCATGTTCTGTGTTTTATTTAGATTTCATCCTAATGATTAACTTTTGGTCGAGTTTATGAATATATTTTAGCAAAAATTTAGTCTAAAAAATCCGAACTTTATCCGCACGCTTAACAAGGCTAATATGAATGATATGAAATTAGGCATAATGGAGAGAATCTGAAGAAAAATGATTTAAAAAATTGAAAAAATTAAGGTGTCGTGGTGGTAGCCCAAGAAAGGTGTTCGAATTTCACCATTTCCTGGGCATAGTATCGTCTGCCTGCCTACCGTACCCTTTTCCAAAATGTGACCATGTACCGCCGAGATCTTTGCTACCAACTACCCCAAATGCAAAGAAATAAAGAAAACTCCCGTCTGCACAAAGAAATGCGTTAGGGGCTCGGGAAAAACATATCAGCAAGATAAACATTTTGGTAAATTATTTGAAAAAAATAGTTTTAAATAAAATTATTAGGACCTCTTCCCTCCGTGATAACAAGTGGAGATATTTCGGAGATCAAAAATGAAATTTTCACGAACGGCCCGGTGATGGCGCGCATTAAATTGTACACTGACTTCGTGCACTACACTGGAGGAATCTACAAAGTTAGGAACATAATTATCTTGCAAAAAATAAAATTACATAGAAAAATAAGAAAAATGGTAAAAAAACAAACTAACACGAATTTTTAAATTAAAAATCTATTTATTTTAAAATTAGAAGTTACCCGGCATTTGTGCTCTATCTGTTATAACTCATTTCTAATTCAGCCTAGAGAAACGAGTTTCTTGTCAAAAAAAGAGCAAAAAATTAGCTTAAAAACGAGCGTAAGCCAATTGAATTGTTTATGTGAAAGAATTATGACCAAAAGGATTGGTTTTGGTCAAAATCGGTATTTTGGCCATAACTTTTTCGTAGAGGAACGATTTAAATGAGCTTAGGCTCATTTTGTAGCTATTTTTTTACTTTTTGACACCAAACTCGTTTCTCTAGGATTGTTTTACCAGCGAATTATTACGGAGGGGCGGGCGCAAATGTCGGGGACACAAATGTCGCAACACGAAATTTAGCACGAATATGGGCCATACTTGGGCAAGCACGCAATCCGTCTCATTGGATGGGGCGTGGAACAGAAGAGCGGATTCAATTACTGGCTGGCAGTGAACAGCTTCAATGAACTTTGGGGAGAGAATGGCCTTGTTCGCATCAAAGAAGGAGAGTGTGGGATTGAGGAGGTGATCATGGCTATAACACCCGAACCCGATACTTGATACAAAGTTTACCACCATGGTTGCCACGGGCATTAAGCAGTCGAAAAACGGTGATTTTAAGCATTATACTGTAGAAGATGAGAAAGCGGTGAAAGGACGTTAAAACGTGGCGGTTAAAAAACCACCAAATGTTATAGTCTGTCCAAAAACTTTTTTTGAAGCTTCTAGGCTAAAAATATAAAAAGCAGTTGTGCATGCCATACAAAGTTTAGCGGTTAGGTGCTACTATCTTTTCCCCAGAAATCAAAATAAATTGTTCTGATTTTCGACCTCTGACCTTATTTTGTCCTGATTTTTGATTTTGGAAAATTTTAATTTAGAAAACGTCCAATTTTCTTAGGTATAAATTTCAAAATTTTTCTCGGTACCCTACACTAAGGATTTTCTCCAAAAATATCTAAAAAACGTCCAACCTAAGGAAAAAACAGGTCTAAATTTCAAAATTTTCTCCGACGGCCCCTATCGGGACGCCCTAATGGAAATTTTTTTATCGGTCGTGCCCAAGGTCAACTGTGCTTTCGATTTGTTCCCAATTTTATTATGTGCTTATTTCAACCCCCAAATTGCTCAAACAGGTTATTGAGATTGAAAAATACAATGTTTGGTATAAATTTATAAGAATAATTGATTTTTTCATAAATTTGATCATGAAACTGATTTTTTGTACTAAATGTTCTGATACAGAAAATTTTCAGATCCGACTCCTATATTAAATGGCAGAGTGTGATCTAAAATTTTCTTTAAGAATAAAATAGCAAGTGGTTTTGCGGAAGTGCTAAAATTTGGTAACTGTTATTCGAAAAACAAATGTAAGATAGGAAATATATCCACAAGTATCATTGCTAGGGTGGCGATTTATATGAACAAAAAATCACGAAATATGGCCATAAATATGGAAAAAATTATGGCAAAAAATTCTTTTTTCTCCAAGAATTCATTTTATCTTTAAAACAAATTTTTATGAAGAAAAAATAATTAGAAGTACAAATTATTTTCAATTTTTCTTTTTCCCAAAATTAAAAAAAATCAACATTTTTTCAGTTTTTATTGCATTTTTGGCTAAGAATTTCAAAAAATGCCTAAATATGGAAAATAAAATGCAAGCTAGAAGGTTAAAAGTTCAAATCAAATTAAATGAGTTTTACGTGATTTTCAGGTAATTCTGAGCGAGCAGAAAAACAAGGATTCCGTATAAATCGCCGCCCTAATCATATCCGTCGACAAAAAATTTAAACAAACTTTCAAAACCAAATTTCTTCGGATATTTCAATTTCTCCACATGGGTCAGTGCTTCTAGCTTTCCCATCAATTGTTTCTTTACAATTTGTACAAGTCGCCATAATTGTCTAGACAATTAATATAATCTCATTAAAAATGTATGTGAAAAAAAATTTTTTAATCGCATACTACATACCTTCCTGTCAGCTTCTTTTGTTTCCGCATAATCAGGAAGCTGGTCAAATTCTTCTAACGGCATATCCTGAAATATGAAATCATGTCTTTTATAAAGGAACATAAAATTAAAATAGTCTCTCGATAGAAATGGACTTTCCTATGATCTTTTGAAGCGAATTCCTTCTTGCAAAATAACACAGAAAAAATGGATAAATAGAGGAAAAAGAAACAAATAAAAATCATTTAACATAGCATGCTTTCGCGTCATAAAATCATAGCGCCAAAAATAAATTTTGATTTCTACAGGATTTTTGCGCTGATTTTAAATAAATATAATTTTTAGGAAGGAAAGTTGTTATGCCGGTTCTTCAATTTTTTAAATTATAACCTTAAATTTTTTATGTATTCTTCATTTCTCACTTTTCTTCAACTTTACCCAGACTCTGCGATGCCAATGTTGAGTCAAAAGTTCCATTGCCTTTTGGCAATTTTTAAAAATATGTATATTTTTCAACAAGCAACACTATATGGATTTGGTGTCAAGTGGAAGCTTGAACTCTTTAGATTATAATAATTAAATTTTTAAAAATTTTCTAACCCCAGAATTTCATGTCGAAAAATTGTCTGAAAACAACTCGGCTCGATGTATGAAAAACGTTAGTATCTATAAAATTATTAAAAACATCAAGAAAAAAGAAAAACGATTTCAAGCATAAACAACCGAGTGCGGAGAATATGATCCGCGCATTAAATAATGATTTCGGGGGTTTTCAACCTGAAGTTCGAATTTCGAAAAAAAATCGAATTTTTGCATGTGATACATCACTTTTCTCCTCTCGATGTGCTCTATCGAATAGATTATAAAAATGTTGCTTTTTCTAAAAAACGAATTCTTAGGACAGGTGGTCGAAAAAATCGAATTTGTCCAAAATGATTTTGAACAAATTCTTCAATACCATTCGATAGAGCACATCGAGAGGAGTAAAATCATGTATCAAATGTCTATGTTTCAATTTGCAAAANGTGCGGCAGAAAAATGATTATAAATTTTTCGGTAAATCCTAGAGAAATGAGTTTGGTTCAAAATTTAGCCCTAAATGTCTGTTTATAAATTTGCAAGAACAACCATCCGATTTGGCAAAGTCGAAAAAAAAGTTAGGTAACATAAAATAGTGGTTTCGGCCAAAGATCTGGCCATAACTTTTTTTTCGATTTGGCCAAATCGGATAGTTGTTCTTGCAAATTTATAGCATTTAGGGCTATCTCTTGATACGGGGCACCCATAGCATAACTATGTTATGAACAATGCAGTGTGGTTGAAAAATGCGAGTAAAAAACTAAAGGAGGCATTGAATGACAATGATGAGTTCCGACATTGTGGGCTTTTCAATGACACCTAACGCCGCGCTGATGTTTCGACCAACCTACATTTCGTCCAATCAGCCAAAAACCCAACCATCATATGCATAGCCGGAATGCCGCATGTAGAATCTGCAATGAATATGTGCACGGCTGGGATGCCGCAAAAGTTCTTAAAAAATTTAAGCATCTCATAAACTGATATTTGATTGGTTTGGACGAAACGTAGGATTTTAGCTGGCTGGAAGAAACGTAGGGCAGCGCACATATCGCCCCGCTGTTAGCACTCTTGAAAACGGTGGTTCGAATTTCGAAATATTTTCGAGATCTTACCAAGGGAGTGAAAATTTAAGATTAAAGGACTCCAAAATGTGTTAAATTCAATCAGATGAAGCCATTGTCCACGGAGTTAGAGGTACAATAAATGTAGAATCCCAAAAATTTCATTGAAAATATTGTAATTTTGTTACTTTGAAAATTGCTCGAGGTAAAGCTCTAAGAAGAATGAAGCAAAAGGAATTAATAATGGTGTTTGTTAGCCCCATAGGTCTTACTATTTGCTTGCAAAAAAGACCAAATTGTAGTGGATTTCTTGTTGAAAATATTTTTCGAATTTCGAACCCCTTTTTCAAGTCATATTGGGTACCCAGATCTATATGATGGGCCCAATGAAGCGGTTCGATTTATGGCATTTCTTAATCACCTACCGATATGAGAATGCGTGAATTTTTTAGATTTTTTCTATAAAACTTTCAAAAATTTGGGGCTTTTCCATTTGTTCATGAAAATAGGTATGCACCACAGATTTTTTTTGGGGNGCCATAAGCTATCATTTTCTGCCAAAATTGTTTTTTTTCTTTGCGAACTTCTTCAATTAGAGACCATAGAAAATTATAGTCAAAAGTCAATTTTGGGTTTATTTATGCAAAAAATCATAACTTTGTTAAATTCATTAATAAAAATTATTTTTTCATACTAAAATGAAAGAGGACAATTTGTTTTTCAAATTAAAAAAAAGTTCACGAAGATTGAACGCAAAATAAATAAGTTATGATTTTTTTAATCAGTCAAAATAAAGACCCTCAAAACTTATTACACACCCTAAATATAATCAGCGTAGAAAAGCCAGAGAATTCCAATTTTTATTTTAGCTTCTCGATTTTATGACGCGAAAGCATGCTGCATTGAAACATATTGTGGCACTAGTTCGAAAGTGGTCAATTTTGAAAACCCACTAAAAGGGTCCCTGTTGGGTCAAAATGAAAATTTTTTTTGGCTTTTTTGCAACTTTTTGGCTCAAAAAGTAGTTAAAAAGCAATAAAAATGGTTAAAAAAAAATTTTTTTTTGGTTTCAAATGAAAAGGGTCCCCCCTGTTAATTTTTGGGTTTTCAAAATTGACCACTTTCGAACTAGCGCCCATATTGTTGTCTGATTTATTTTTCTCTGTTATTTTATTTTTCTATAGCAGCGTACAATAAGGAATTCGCTTCATAAAATTGATGGTTCAAAGCGTTTCTCCCGGCGCCCAATTTTTATTTTATATGGGGTGGTTTGGTCGGGAGATGAGAGATACAAATCAAGCCATTTTCTGAATTGGGCCGAGTCTAAAACATTAAAGGCCTCAGGGGGGGGGG
>LDKF01000961.1:0-10321 GCA_001026735.1 Rotylenchulus reniformis
GGCAGGACAGAGACGCCAACATCCAAATGGTCGAGCAGAACATCGAAGCTGGCTGGAAGGACCAGGTGATTGATCACTGATCCGAGTGATCTTTCGTCCGAGTTAATATTCATTTCAGTATCGCAAAGAAAGCCCGGATCGTTCGGATCTGGAAGGGATTGAGTACAACTACGGCTCGAACATGCACTACGGAGCAAGTATGACCATCGGGGACTTGGGTGTCATGTTAATCCATTTTTGGTTTGAAGCCAGCTCCGACTCGGAGAAAGTGATCATGGCCGCCATGCACAAACGGTACCAGCACACCATGGGCAACAACATTGGACCCGTGTTCTTGGACCTGTTGACCATCAACAAATACTACAAATGCACGGGTATGGCAATGGGAAGGAATTAACAAAGCAATTCATTTTTTCAGATGATTGTTCATCAGGGGCCAATTGCCAGAATGACGGTTTCCAGAATCCGCGCAATTGTGAAAAGTGCATATGTCCCGAGGGGTAATGGCCAAATGTTCGTATTTGGTATTCGTTTGGTGGGAACACCTCTAGATTCGGCGCGAATGATTGCAGTGAACGCGCACCCGGGGAGAACGGAGCGGATCCAGAATGTGGCCAAACGATTACGGTAATGTCAAGGGGCGAGATTCACGATTTATTATTAGGGGAGGATCAATAGATGGACTCATGGGTTACGGTAAGCCAGGGGGGAATTCGATGGTCGCAGTACTAGCAGGGTGGATAGTCACCATGTAGAAATTACTGTATGTCAAGGGAGGAAAGCGTGGTAGATTACGGTAGGGCGAAAGTAAATTGGTACCTTTTGTGGAGGCTGGCGAAGAGAGCGTGGAATTGAGCGGATCAGTGACGCCGAAGGTGGACCCGGGACGGCTTCTGTCGGACCGACAGGCAGTCTGTCACTACCATATCAAAGTGAGCAAACCGAACAAAAACTTTAAATTTGTTGCATAAATTCCATTCCAACCCACCTAATTCCCTTCATCATACAACAAGGCTCCGTCTGGAAACCGTGTCCAATTGGAGTTCAGATCGGTGAACGGCACGTGCACGCCGGAATGTGGGTGATGGTTTGCTGGGAAACATTTACACTTTTGTCCCAATTTGCATCAATCAAATGGACAAATTTTCCATTTTTTCCTTCCCTGATCACTGATCAGGTTATTTCGGGGCGGTGGAGATAAAGCTGGGCTCGTTCCGGAAGAGCGGGGTCCGGTTGGTTGGGTTCGAAAGGGCCAAAAAGCCAATGGAATGATTTGAAAGGATTTGCTGCGACAAGCACATTGCCGAGCTGGGGGACAAGCTGGTCACGGAGGGCGAGTTGGCCATTGTCAGCGTGTACAGTCAGAGGGGCGACAGGGCATTCACTCTGCGGCACAGAGCCAGTGGGTGCCGGGGACACCCGACTTTCCATAGGTCCCTGATCCCATGCCGAATTTCCTGTATCCCACGGTGTGCCGACATTTGCGGCTCCGACACTTGCGGCCCATTCGCTATAACTCGGTTCAAATGGAAGTTAGAAAAATGGGTTTTGTGTCAAAAAATAGAGCAAAAAATGAGCTACAATATGAACCAAAGTCCACCCAAATTGGTCCATTGCGAAAAAAGTTATGGCCAAAATACCTTGGATTTGGCCAAAATCGTTATTTTGGCCATAACTTTTTTGGCCATAGCCGCAAATGTCGTACAACCTATCCCGACCCCCGTTTGACCACCAAATCGGTTCCATCATTTTTCCATCCCCAATGTAAGCGTCCGACTCGGCGACCAAGGACGATGATCTGCTCGGAGGAAGTGCTTCCGACGGTGCTTCTTCCTCACTGTCCTCCCTGATCAATTCGCTCAACTCGGAGGATGGAGATGGCGGCTCCTGTAGAGACAAGAACCCGGCAATGTATAATCAGGCAATCCTTAAGAATCTGTCTCCCAATTTTTCTTTCTTAAAACCATCTAAAAATGACTCCCTGGGTTATTTTTATCGCTGAATTCGATCTGACGTCCATTTGAGTAACTTTTTGACACTGACATTTTTTTTATAAAATGCAATTTTTTTAAATAAATTTTTACTAGCAAAATAGATATTTTTGAATTCACTGATCAAATTCGTGACACAAATAGTGCAATTGCATTTCTGCGCGAGCGTGAAATCCTTCGCTTCGATCCACAGTAACCGAAATGTACAACGACCATTAGCAACTTGTTTTTAGATGACTTTAAGAAAAAATTTTTTTTCAAATTTTTTTGACATCAGCGTCAAAAAATGGCGTCAGATGATGCGTTACGTCAAAAAGGACACCAGATTCGGATTTAGCATCAAAAATTACCAAAAAAAGTCATTTTTAGATGGTTTTAAGAAAAAAAATTTGGGGAACAGATTCTTAAGAATTGCCTATAATTATTCGCAAATATAAAATGATTTTATTTGTCCTTATTCAGTTGCAACTCGGCCTTTGGCTCAATTATTTGCCGTTGGAATGCCTATCGAAATATACGGTCGATCTGTCAGAAAAGCTGCCGATTGTGCTAATGAAGATGAGGAAGCCAAGCATCCCATCCAAATACCCTATACAATCAAATTATAAATGAATTAGAACTCTAAATTTTTGGGATAAATTCAAAACAAATTCATTATATTTTCATGGTGAAGAGATGCAACATTTAGTGCATTGTAGAAAATAATGTGCAAGGAAGTCGTAACAAAATTAAAAAAAATGAAAAACTCATCACTGATGGTTTCAATATATGTCTTGATGATGATTTCCAATCATGCTTCATCGTTCAACAAAACGCTGGTGGAATAGCAAAGATCCCAGTAGTGGGCCACTCCGTGCTTATCAAGCAGTTCACGAGCCTGTTTGTGGCTGGTGACTGGGTGGAAGCGTGGTTCTCCGAGAAATGCACGTTTCTGCGCAATGCCCTCCCAAATCTTGAGTGGGGATACATTTAAAATATAAATAATAAATTGTTTAACTTTGCTCACCAATGTGCACTCGTTCCGTTCGCCATCCGCACCCGTTTTGCTTCCTTCAACCCCTTCCTCGTTAGTCGCCGGCCGTCTCCGCTCGTGTTTCTGTCCGGCTATCTCATCAGCCCATTTGATCCGATTCAGCAATAAGTTCTTATAGAACTTTTGTTGTTTAGGTCCTGAATATCAAATTTTAATACTCATCATTGAGAAAATTTATCAAAAAATTTATTTTTTTTAATTTAATTTTTATCGATAAAAAATAAAATGTTTTTTATATTGGAAGACCCTCAGTTCTACTATCAAACGTCATAAGCACATAATCAATGCATCAGAGTGGTGCATGATTTCTCATCATCGAGACTTCCAAGAGTATAAAATTATTTTTTATAATTTTTGGTGAGATTCGAACCCATTCCCTGAGGATTTAGATGATTCATGTAGATGAACCACTAAACCACGTCCTACTACTTTCTTTAAACATTTTGGTCCCTTTAGCAAGTCATAAATTCTTTCATTCTTTACCTCCCTCCACTACGACAACATTGATGTCCTCCAGCAAAATGATCAGACCCGTCATCTGCAATTGCTTGGCATTCATCAGCAATTTGAACTTTTTGGCCGGATTTGCCAATGATTTAATTCTGAAAAATTAATATATAAAAAAATCGTAGGATTAATCACAGACTTGTAAACAGCAACATGAACAGCTAAAGATGTGTCCTCGGCGATTTTTCGAATTGCTTTAGCCGCCTTCTCCTCCCTCGTCAGTTTTCGGTTGGTGTTGTCCTCAACATGCTTTTGCGCTCGTTCGGCCATTTGTTTGCGGGCCTAAAATTAAATTTAATTAAAAGCCTTGAAAAGTTCCTTTAAGAGCATAATCTTACCTGCGCCTCCACTTTGGTCGGGTCCTGGATTGCATCAGTGCCCAACACCCGCATCAAATTACTTATCTTCAATTTTGGCTCCGGCGGCTTTTCCAGACCTAGTCGGATTTTTTCTGCCTTTTCCTTCAATGCTTCACGACGATTCTGACGGCGCAACTTTTTCCGTTCCTTTTTCGTCAACGAAGCCTAAAATAAAATCCCTGTCCATTGATGTCATAAAAATAATTCTCATCAATAGTAATCTTTAATTTGTTGTTAAAATTATTTTAATAATAACCTTAATATATTGGGGTTGTAAAGGTTCGTCTGGTGGTTTCAACTGTATTGGATGTTCCACCAAATCCGTAATGGAATCCGCGTAGCGCTCCAATGGTGCCAAATCTTGGGTTGGAATATCTTGGTACCTGAAATAATATTTCATAATTTCTGCTTGTTTAGCAACTCCAATGACGAAGGACTAACCCTTTGCCATTTCCGATCACAACTTCATCCCACCATTCCACCTTCGGGATGTAATCACCGCTGCTTGTCTCGGGCAATCCACTTGGCGTTACAATTGCCAACTTCACAGCAGAAGAGATCCCTGTTTGCTTGGCTGCTTTCTCAATTTCGGACTAAAATTTAAATAAGGTTTATCTGCTAAAATGCTCTGAAAGATATAAAACCTGAAGTCGTTCGAGCTTAGCTTTTGAGCGTTGAATTTTGGCCAATTTTTCATATTCTCCGGGTTGTTTAAATTCAAAAGTACGACGTTGACGAACCGCAGGTTTCAGATGTAGCCGTGGATCCAGGAATTCCTGTAGTGTTGTGCTCGAATCAGGTTCAGCTTGTTGGATTTGTGAAATCGACGGCGGTTTTTTATCCTAAAAATGTAAATAAATTCATTGAAATTTTTCTTGAAAATTTTTCCGAAAAAATTTTTTTCACCAAAAGCAAAAAATGGGTCAATTGCCTTAAGAAAATTTGATAATTTCCTCGGCGGCGCCGGGGATCCCCTCCTCCCACCATACGTCGGCAAGGTATCCCGACATTTCCCAAATTGCGTACCCCTATAAAAAAAGCTCGCCAAATTTTTTTTCGATGGGAGATCATTTTGGGGAAGGGGATCTCTGGCGAGTAAAAATATTTCATATTTTCCAATTTTAGGTCTTTTCATACAAAAATCGATATTTTTTGCTTAAAAGAACATGTTTATGGAGAAATTCCAATATTAAGGGAGGCCGGCGGTCCCGATAGGGGCCGCCGGAGAAAAATTGGGATTTTTAGACTCACTTCTTAAGGAAATTTGATCAGAAATTTTATTATATAAGGGGGTACGCACCGATCAAAATTCCTCTTATCTTCTCGCACCCCTGCTTACCCCCCTTTTCCTTCCCTTCCCCCGAATTTTGCGTACCCCCTGGCCCCTCTGCGTGCGTACCCCCACCCGACTGACCCCCCCCTTGCAGATCTATGCCTCCCACCCTGAAATTTTTCTCTGGCTACGCCAGTGATTGAAACAAATTTAATAATTAATATAATCACCAAATCGGCCCTTGCTAAAGTGGGTTTGATCAACCCTGGTGGCGGTCTATCAACCGATAATGTGTCCAAAACCATCGATGGTGTCTTTAGGTTCAGTGAGGAAACTCCTTTTGCAACTCGAGTTCTGATCTGTTATATTAAGAATGTAAATGATTGATTTCCAAAATATTTATATTTATTATTTATACCTCATTAATTCGCTGTATTTGTTGCAGCTTTTCCATGTGCATTTGGGTGAATGCGCTTGCCTCTTCGGGTTTTAAAACCGTCTCTCGGAAACGCTCACTGACGCTAGTCCCCTTCAACGGTGCATGTTGGACGGGAAACCCAAGTTCCTTCAACCGTTCTTGGATTTTCATCTTTGCTTCGTAAATAAGTTCTTTGCTTTTCAATTTCTCCGCTAATGATTCCTGAATATGATAATGATTAAATTTTCAGTTATTTTTTCAAATCTATATCATATTTAGAGTTCAAATTCAAGCATGAACCGAAATTTAACAAGGTCTTGTTAGTTAGTCTGTTTTTTACTGACACGAACAAAAACAAGAACCGTAACTCTTCACGAATTTTTAGCTCTAACTTATTGGGCTATACTCCAGTTTGTTCCCCCCATTTTTTTGGAAAAAATTCAGGTCCCCAAAAACGCACCAAAATCACATCCTAGGGCCAGTTTTTAACGCTGAATCCGAATCTGACGTCCATTTTGACGTCCTGCGTCATCTGACGTCACTTTTTGACGTCGAAAAATTTTGACGTCAAAAATTTTTTCACCTCAAAATGACGTCCTAGGGCCAGTTTTTAACGCTGAATCCGAATCTGACGTCCATTTTGACGTCCTGCGTCATCTGACGTCACTTTTTGACGTCGAAAAATTTTGACGTGATTATATGACTCGGCTATCCTTAATAATGCGTGGGGTGCTTAGGCAACCATACGGTTCAATAGGTGCGGGCTGAAAGATTATTTATTTTTAACTAGAAAGTTTTTAATGTTGGGCTCGCCGAAGGCGAAGCCCAACAATAAAATTTCTAGTTAAAAATTAATAATTTTCAGCACTCACCTATTGAACCGTCTAGCTACCAGTACTATGAGCCGGTTAAATACATTTTGCATTTTCTCTTTAAAGTTTTTTTTATTTTTTATTGTTTTTTCACTGATTTCAATGCATAAAATTTAATTTTGAAAAAAAAAATTTTTGACGTCAAAAATTTCCGACGTCAGAAAGTTGCGTCAGATGACGTCGGACGTCAAAACGGACGTCAGATTCGGATTCAGCGTCAAAAACTGACCCTAGGATGTGATTTTGGACCATTTTTGGGTCATCGAATTTTTTTCCAAAAAATGGGGGGAACAAACTGGAGTATTACCACTTATTGTTCGGGTGGCATTACTGGTACTAGATGTGGTTCGTGTTTTTCGAATATTACGGACTCTAATCATAGTTATAAATTTGATAAATGTTTTGGATGCCTGTGAGGGGGTTGGAATGGTGAAAGCCTGAGAATTTGCAGCTTTGGAAACATCCGATTTGGAGGCCGTTGCTGATGAGCTTGAACTGGACGAAACTCCGCTAGCACGATTGTCCGAGCGGGATGAACTGGAATTCCCATTTGCTGTTGGTTTCTTGTCTCGCCGACTGTCTTCATCCCTTTCCCTTTAAATGAATTCATAAAACTCAAATGATTTCTCTCACCAATCAAACCTTCTTCTGGTATCTTTGTCCCGATCAGATCGACGTTCACCTCCACTTCCATCCACTTCATTGTCCTTTCGATTTCGCTTTGGACTTTCCACCACTGGGCTTTTGTTCCGCCTTTTCTTGCCACTCCCGCTATCGCGTTCCACCACTGCTGATGGCATATTTGGGGCTGATGAGCCAACGCTTACCTCGGATTTGGCCGAACAGTCAACAAGCACAGAAATGACAAATGGTGCACCAATAAATTGATTAGAAAATGGAATTAATTGCTGGAGCAATGAGTTGGTTGATTATCTATCATAGACGGAAAATGAAATCACATTAGGTTAGCTGTTAACTAATAAGGGTACTTTCCTGTTAACGGGGGGGCCAAACTTTTAACGGGGGTGGCAAAATTTTAACGGGGGTGGCACCAGCCAAATTTCTTCAGTGCCCCCCTGTTAAAATTTTGCCACCCCCGTTAACATTAACAGGAAAATACCATAATAAGTCAAAAGAAGAATAAAAAGGCTAGTCTTGGCATGGTATGTTTTAAGCTCTTCTATTCGATTCGAATGCAATGTCGTGCTATTTATAAGTTTTCAAGTGAAGGAAAGTTAAGGCTGTATCTAATGTAATGAATGTAAAATGTAAAATTAAGATAGTTTCTCGATAGAAATTGACTTTTCTATGATCTTTCTAAGCGAATTCCTTCTTGCCAAATAGCACATAAAAAGGGGATAAATCGAGGAAAAAGAAACAAACAACAATCATTTTAACATGGAATGTTTACGCGTCATAAAATCATAGCGCCGAAAATAAAATTTGATTTCTACAGGATTTTTACGCCGATTTTACTAACGTTAGCTGTTATTAGCAGTGGTGATTTTTCTAACCTCCATAAGTTTAAAGAAAATTTTGATCCCGTTTATGAAACGACTGAAAAAAATACGCCAATACATGCTCTATATTTAAAATGGCAACGGCGTCTTCTCCAACGCATGAATTGTTCAAGTGTCTAGTACTGTATTAGGAGCAATCAGTCGTATCAATATGCGGAGCGGTGGCAAAACTCAGCTCAAACGAAAGATGGAGAAACGAGTTTGGTGTCAATAGATAGGTCTAAATGTCTGCGATAAAAATGCAAAAGAGATCATCCGGATTGGCCAAGTATAAAAAAAAGTTATGGCCGAATCTTTGGACAAAATCACGATTTAGTGGCTTAATTTGGCATAACTTTTTTTGCACTTGGCCATTTCGAATAGACTCTTTTGCAATTTTATAGCAGACCTTCAGGGCTATCTATTGACACTAAATTCGTTTCTCCATCTTTCGTTTGAGCTAAGTTATAATGACTTTTCTAGCTCTGGCGCTCAACCGGCCGCGCTCAAACGTCCTGTTTCGATCGTCAGTTAGAATAACATAATGCCAAAAATGCAATCTATTTCGTGCCAATTTTAAAATAAAATCGAACTATTCATTTCAATAAGAGAACCATTACATTAATACATAAGTAAATAAATGCATCTCCTTTCACTTATCTGATATGAGTCAATCCATGCCATAATCAGGGTTGCCAAGTCGGCTTTTTTTAAAGCATTTGGCTTTTTTTAGGGGGTCCCATGCTTTGAAAATTAAAAAGTGCTTTTTTTAAAGCATTTGCTTTATTTTGGGGTCTGAACGAATTTTTCTCAAAATTCGCTTAAAACTCCTTAAAAATGATCATTTTTCTTAAGAAAAAAGCATTAATTTTTCAAAATTTTCTCCGGCGGCCCCTATCGGGACCGCCGCCACATCAAACAATGGCTTTTCTTCAAAAAATGTTTTAAAAATGACAAATTTTCTAAGGAAAAAGCACTAATTTTTTAAATTTTCTCCGGCAGCGAAACCAAAAAACGATCAATTTTCTTGAGAAAAAAGCCGAAAATTCTCAAAATTTTCTCCGGTGCCGAAACCAAAAAATGATCAAATTTCTTAAGAAAAAAGCATTTATTTTTCAAATTTCCTCCGGCGGCCCCAATCGGGACCGCCGCCCTATCCCGTAAAATAAGTTAAGTAAAGAATCAGAAAATAAGATCCGCCAATAGACATTTTTTGCTTTTTGCAACGAAAATTCATTCATATTTGCATCATTTTACCTTAAAATTTCTTATTTACATTAGTCAAAAAGAGATTTATAAAGTTTTATAAAATAATGCTTTATTTCGTGGAATTGCCCCAGCGAAATGCTTTTTTTTAGGGTCTCGGATGCTTTTTTTCAGAAAAAAAACTTGGCAACCCTGGCCATAATTGGTAAATACTTTTCTAATAATTTTTCCACGATCAATGAAGGGGAGTTTATCGACATGGCTTCATCGACGCATTCAGTTATTATGTATTATGTATCATTGTGTGATTACTTCTGCTAATCTTTGTCATCTTTACACCCCCGGCATTGATCTTTTTGATGGCCAATAATGCGCAACTTCCCCTTCTTCCCCTTCTCCACACTTCCTTGACGGAACTCATCGTTTCGGAAGTTTTTTGGCAACAGATAATAGAGACAGGCGGAAGAAGGGTCTCACTCCTCCATCCATGCCTTTGCCTTCTCCTCCTTCCGACTTGGCCCATTCATTATTTTCGCACGAACGGGGCCGGGAAATGGGGGAGCGGGAGCAGCTCTTCAGCTTTTGCTTGCCGTCCGCGGTTCACCGTCCCATCATCCATTCTTCCGCCAACCGGCAACACTTCAACCAGCTCATCCCCCGCTTCCCTCCTTCCTCCCCTTGCTTTTTGTTTGCTCCCGTGGATTCTTTTCTTGTTTCTATCGCTTTTTTTCGTTGTGTTTTTCATTCCAGTCCAAATATTTGTTCTTGCAATTCTGTTTTTTTGTGAACATAACAATGGTCTTTGACGGATTTCTCTCTGTTTCTATGTATCCAACTCTCTCGGGAGGTGGGGTGAAGGCACAGTTGCCGACCAAGCCTGATGATCGCGAGGGAGTTTGCACTGCCCGTTACAATTACTTTACGCGAGGAAGGGCTGGGTTGAGTTTCGGTGACTGCCCAGGCCAGAGGGACTCAAAATTGGAAATCCGGGGAACTGAGGAAAGGAACAAACAATTTTACTTATATATGGGGAAAAAAACAAAACGCCAGAGTCAAAATACGGTATATGAAAAATTTAAAAAGGGAAATTAAGATCATTTTATAAGACAAATCATGAATCCATGGGCCATAATTTGGCTTAAAAACTCTTCTTCCCCCCCCCC
>LDKF01000961.1:27224-43587 GCA_001026735.1 Rotylenchulus reniformis
TCCCCTCCCCCCCCAATACTTGAACTTCGAACTCCACCCAAGGCGATTACCTCATACATATCAATAAGGGCACTTCCCTTTTCTGTGAACATTACATTAACCTTCTCCCTTCCTTTGCTCTTTCACCCAGCAAAAATTGCCAAAAATGAACGACAAAAAAGTTCAGAGAATAAAGGATTCACACTTATGGTGGATAAGAACCCCCAGCAACAAGGCAATCACTGATTAACTACTTCGCCAGTCCCAAACTTCAGAACCCTTCCAAAAACCCCCTTTACTGTAAAAAGAGTCAGGTATAAAGTACAATTGTCAACCCCTTCCTCTACAACAATGTGTGATATCCTAGATTGTTGACTTTCAGCCAAACTTTTCCCATTGGTGCCAAATTCGACTAAATGCCATCACTGATATTCTGCTTCTTTCTTCTGCCCATCCGTGTTGGTTTGGCCATGACCAACTCCAACTCTTCCTCCTCCGTCATCCCTTTGAACTCTTCCATCCCTTCATCCTCATCCTCTTCTTCCTCTTCTTCCTCCTCATCCATCCCGTTGCTCTCATCTTCCGCCTCGGTCCGGGATGTGCCCGGGGCCCACGTGTCTGTGGAATGCAAAGAGCCGGTGATGGCCACGGTCCGTTGGCAATGCGGAATTGAGGAGAATTTGACGGCCGAAGAAGACGGGGAATGGGCAACAATGGTGGGGAGGAAGCTGAGCCGGGGAGACAACGAGGAGGAGGAGGGGGGACCGAGTTGGAGGAGTGCGGGGATCGGAAGCGGGGAGGGGGTCGGAGGAGGGCAGAGAAGGTTCCATGCCGGGGCACTGGAGCTGTACTACTCCAATAAGGTAAGGGACGAATTGGGGAGCATAGGAGGATGGCGGGGGGAGGGGAACAAGATGGCACTGTAGAGAGGGAACACCGTAATCCCCAAAGGGGCGAGAGATGGGGGATACTGTAGATGCTGACGGTAATAAACCAATTCCCTCAATAGGGCCAGCAGAAAATTGTACCCAAATAAAATAGAGTATTAATACAACTACAAAGCCCAGGGGAAGAATGAGTTTCAACATTTTGGCGCCATCCTACTTTTTGTCCTAACATGGTCGATCCGGATACAATACCTCATAATAAAAGTACAAAAGGGGGCATATGCCATATTTCCCAAGACTGTACTGTATGTCTGCTCATCAGGTGAACCAATCGGATGGGAGACTGTTCATCTCGGCACTGATCCGATGGCAATTCCACTCGGCCACACCCTTCCAAGCTTACCGTATCCATTTGTGGATAAAGGAAATTGACCGCACAAAGGGGGAGGACGAAGCCAGGAATGGCACCAAAGTGCCGACGGACGAGAATGACCCGAACCCGGACACGCACATTCGACAGTTTGTGGTCCCTTTGATGGTCGAAGATCCCCCGGAAATGATGAGGAGGGGCCAAAGGGTAAGGGAATGGGGAACCATTGAACTTAGGGCCAAGTTCCCCGAAGTTAAGGTCGAATTGCTCTTCCACCTCGATGCCTTGTTCCGCTTCGGACACACCTACGATCTGAAGGTATTGGCCCCATTCGTCCTTTGAATCCGAACTTTCGGGATCCGATCAGCAGATCCTGGCCATGCTCGACCCCACCGGTGTGCCATTTCCTGAATTGGGTGTGACTGGCACGGTATTGGCCAACGGCACCGAGGATCCGCCAGTGGATGAGAGGCCGAAGATACTTTTGGGGAGTGCCGGCAAAGGAATTGAGTTCGCCGAGTTATGTGAGTTCCCAAGAGAGAATGGCCCCACTACCGTATTCCTTTTTTCTATCATTTTATGAGTTTGCATAATTGCATAGTATTCATACATATGGTAGTTCCTCAGCAAATGGGTTCAGATTGCTTCTCCAATTCCATGAGAGAATAAAAAAGTTTGGCTGAGAAGGAAATAATAATTTTGTCCTTCATAATACATGGTGGATGAGATGGGTCTGTCGGGGAGATTGGATAGAAATGACCAAAAAAGAGTTTGAAGGACACCGAAGAAGCTGAAGATGGAAGGGGAGGGAAGGATGGTCGAAAGATGATGGAAAGTGATCAGTGATACTGATCAGAAGTGTAGGATCAAATTTGGGCCATTTGTAGATGACGAAATGGACACGGACGGATGTCCGGGGGAAGATGGAAACCCGCAGAAGGCCACGACGAAGGCGGAGCTGAAGCGGCGCAGAGCCATGGCAAGCAGATGGTCAGCATTCACTGGGGAAAACAGTGCCGGGAAGGGGATTGTTGGAGTGAATTCGGCCATGGGATTGGGATCATCCGGGAACATTTCCTCTCCTGATCATCCCATGCTGGGATTATTCCCCATCGATGGTCTCCCTTTTGGGAATATTCCCAATTCTCTGCTGGGAAGGTTCCCCTTCGCTTCCAGGACCGGCTCCCTGCACTCCGTCAGCTTCTTCCCCCTCCATGCGGCCATCAACGTGTCCTTCTTCGGCGCCCCTCCCTCCCACTGCATTCCGGCCTATCGGGTCCAACTCTGGCTGCTGAATGCCCTGCAGGAGGAACAGATTGTAACGATGGTAAAGAAAAATTGGGATTTTTGGTCGTAAAAGAGATGGTCATCCCAGGATCAGTTAGTACGCACAGGGCCAAATGTGTACATTGGCAGTGCCGAGTTCCGAGAGTTGCTCAGGGACGAACGGATGAAGTACCGAGTCAAGGTAGATATGATCCGGGATCCGAAACACTAATATCCAAGATTAACGATCCCCGGTGTATGTTAGGGACCCCTAACACTGGCCTCATGACTATTATAGGTGATCTTGATCAAAATGCAACATCAATCCTCAAGGTTCTTCCGGTGGAGTATTCCAATGGTGCGTGTGTGTGCGAGTTCCAAAGGAAGTGCGGTTGTGTTCAGGTTCGTCTTCCCTTCCTTCTTGCCCCCTAAATCCTGAGCTTCCCCCCCCCCTCCAATTCAGATCTATTCGGATCCCTTTCCGTTGCTGCACAGTTCCGCCGGCTCCCTGGATCTTTCCTCGGCCCTGCCCTCCTCCCCCTCCCCTCCGCCCTTCCTCCCCTCCGCTGATCCTTCCCCATCCTCCTCTTCGATCCTTCCCCTCCTGATCGCTGGTCTCTTCCTGGCGATCACCCTGGTCCTGCTCAGCTCCGCCCTGCTCCTTTTGATCCTGCGCCATTCCAATCGCGCGACACACAAACGGCGAACTTTGCTCGTCTTCGGGTTTGCTGCTCTTATTCATTCCCGTATAAATACCAAATGGTTGCCTCCCCAGTGGAAAATCAATCTTTTTGTTATTACATAGGAATCCGACCCTTCTTCCAACTGTATTTTGACCTTCGGAATACTTTTTCTCCGATGAATAGGCTAATTCTCTACCATTTTGGACAAATTTACAGAAATCGCCGGAAGGATGAGGAGGCGCTTGTTGGGCTCAAAAAACCAGGATGTGTTCTAAACGGAACAGATTCGTCCAACTTTGGTTCCCGAAGAGATGTCCAATCGGTGTTGTTGGTCAGTGGTTGCCTTGTCCAAGATCTCTCTCCCTTTCTCACTCGCTCCCTCTCCCTTTCATTCACTCTCTCGCTCACTTTCCTCTCTTTCTTTCACTCTCTTACTCTTTCTTGCTCTTCAGATCAATGCCCAGCCGAGCAGACAGAATGAGCTGGAGCGGTTCGCCAGGGTGCTGGTCAAGAACGGGGTCCGCGTGTTCTACGACCGATGGAATCGGAGCCGAATTGAGCGAAACTTGTTGCAATGGGTCCAGGAGGCGGTTGCCAAATCGCATCAAGTGAGCGGGATTGGTTGGGAAGGATGAGGGAGTAAACTGGGGACGGGACAGGGTGTCCAAACCCCAGGGTACATAACTCCCGCCAATCTCAGATTGTGCTGTTCTACGATCGCCGTGCCGAACATTTGCTGACATCGTCGGCGGCAGAGCATCGGCAGGAGGAAGACCTGTTCGACCAGGTGTTCCGGGCTCTCCACCAGCATTTGGACCCTCAAAAAATGGTAATGGATCCCCAAGATTATCCCCGATGATAGTGATTGTCCCCGCTGAATTCGATGACCAAAAACCAATTCAGATTTTTGTGAAATGGGACGAGTCCAAGCTGGCTGATGGTCGTCCATTGAACGGGCTGCTGCTACCAGAGAGTGTGTTCCTGTTCCGACGGGATCTGAAGCACATCTTCGCCGCCCTCCGAGTGCCAGTCACGGATTCGGAGTTGCGTGAGATTATGGTCAGAATCAGAACCCCGGGGGATGAACAATTGAGTCGGGGATATTGAAAAGGGAGGAGGTTTTCAGGGATTTGGCAGAGGGGATGGGAAAGAACAGAATGGACTGATGATGATTGTTGATTTTGATGATAATTGATCAACCTGGTTTAGCATGAATATGCCAAAACGAATTGTCCGCCCGCGGTGATCAGCTCCAGTTTGGCCGTGGATTCGAGGCGGAAACTGTACAAGCTGGAGATGGACTGGGAGGAGGGGCGGAAGGAGCTGATGCACGATGATGGAAGGGGAAATGGAAGGAGGAGGACGGATGATGAAGGAAGGGGAAATGGAAGGAGGAGGACGGATGATGAAGAAGGAAGTGGAAGGAGGAAGACGGAAGAAGAGGAAGAAGTACCGGGGAAGGGGGAGGAAGTACTTGCTGAAGTTGAGGGAGAGGGAAGTGAAGCACCAAGAAGCATAGAGAGGATGGAAGAGGAGGAAAAGGAAGATGATGATGAGGGGATGGGCACGAACACGGGGTGGTCGACCAGTACCAGCAACACAACCAGCAGGGAGAGGGCGGAGCAAGAGAGAGCGAAGGGACGATGGGAAGAGAAGAGGAGGAAGAAGGTCGGGGAGGAGGAGGAAGCAGAAGACTCGGGGGTGGTGGTGGTCCGAGTATGATCGGTGGAGCGATCAAAGATCAATCAAGCGGATCAGCGAGTGATCAGAACGAATCCGAATCGGGCAGGGAGGAAGATAATCACCGAATGCCAATGCATTGAATTCAGCACGCACAAATGAATTGATGAATTAGTTACATGTGCCCAGCATGATTCTATTCTCCAATCTAGGACAGCAGGGTAACCTTAGGATCTCCACTAATGAATTTCCCCTTTTTGCTGTTCACCATCATCAAATTTTTTTCCCGACGATGAAATTGCATTTCAGTCCATTTTGGACCCATCTCCTCCCTTTTCCCTTCCCTTCTCGGGCATCTTTCCCCTTCCTCATCTCAATTGCACCCGTGATGATTGACCCCTTCCGACCTCTTTCCCCGTTTTATTTATTATTTTATTATTCATTTGTGTTCCTTCTTGCAACCCCACCCATTTCCCCCTGCCTTTCTCCTCTGATTGTTCCACCCCTTTACCTATTTACTGCAAATAAGCGTGATCCGCCCTCCCCGGGTCCATCTACCCATCCTGTTCTTGGTTCTATAAATTGCATTCCCCTCCCTTACTCCTTATTCATTTCCCACATATCAACCGAAAATATTCGATGAACTCGAGAAATTTGGTTCTGATCAGCATTTTGGCCTTTCTTGTGCTGTTCACATGTCCTCTCAACGAAGGACGAAATCCGGTACGATTCGGATTTTATGGCCAATCAAAGGCCATTGAAAACCACCAAAATGTACAATCAATTGGTGTTTTAAAGTTGCGCGACCGGCGGAGTGCCAAATCAACATGTCAAAGCGAATGTGCCAATGAATGCGCCGGTCACCCGGGTTTTGAACGTAAGGGACCATGTGTACTCTTTTGGATGCAATATCAGCATATAGTGATTTTCAGGCGAATGCTGGTCACATTGTTTGGAATTCTGTCTAAACTACGCGGTCAAGAATGGGATTTTATAAAGAAGCCAATTTTTTAAAGAAATGATAAATGAAAGTGACTATTCATCAATGTGATAAAATTTGAATAATACAATTTACGATAAAAGCTGGATTAATTAGCTTTCCATTTTCGTGGTCTTTGTTGAGTCCCCTTGGCGTTGTCTGAGCAATTCTACCAACTCCGTCAGCTTCCGATCATCAATTTGTCGGGCCCATTCAGGTTGTGCCGATATGTTCATCTGCGCCATTATGCCTTTGATTTCGTTAACCTTGGCTAAAAATTAATATTTCCAGTTTTTACTTAAAGTTGAAGGATGAAATCGCTTTAACTTACAAGTTAGACAATTTTTGAAATTTTTGATGGGTACCTTGATCCATGTTAAAGTCAACAGGCTGGTGTCCAATTTGGCCCAATTCTGCAGGTGGCGGCGGTGGTAGAAGGTTGGCATTTGATGTGGGAAGCCATTGAACCGCGGTCGAAGTTGCTGGGAGTGTCTCATCCAAAGCGAGGGGTTTATAGCCGTCGATGGACACAGTGCCTACGCAATCCTCTTCTTCGATTCTATTGGACTCATCGTCGCTACCTTTGAATAGTGGACGATAAAAATGGTGCGGACTGCGGACTGACTCTTCCAACAAATACAAAAGCAGAAAATGATGCCAGGATAACTTTTAATTTTATTGCTCACTCGTTGCGGTCTGGTCATCGGCCTGGGCCTGATCCTCCCCGGCATTTTCTCCCTCCTCGTCGTCCTGCACAATGCCAACAGCTCGCATTTCCACTCCAAACCCGATCTGCCACCCCTCTGCTCTCAAACGAGCTATTTCTTCTGTAAAGATTGAGTAAAATTTGTCCTTTTATGTTCAAAAGAGTAGAATAGTCAATACCTTCATCACTTTCATTGAATTCGACGTGCAATGGATTTGACCGAACATCACGCGACTTGTCATTAGGACCCATTCTTTCACAATAAGAAATAAAGATTAGAAAGAAAAAGATATCAAGGTGTAAGCATTATTTTAGCTTATTGAGTACTTCATTTTTAAGATAGTCGGTTACGATTATATCAATTAAATTATTAATCATAAAATCGCAAACAAGAGATCGTAAATTTAGCTTTAATATTGATGTTCTTGATCTTCATCTAGCCCGTGATAATCCGTGGTAAGAATGCGAAGTTGGGGACTGGAAAATCAATTATATTTTATATTTTTTGATTAAAATATTTTTTATTGGAGTTACATTTCCCTTCTGGTCATGAGTTCTCGAATTCGCCAGCGCAAAGCCATTCGTTTCTGTTCACCCGGTGGCGGATTCTTGGCCCATTCTTGTCGGTACTGCTCCATTCTCATCCGTTGGTCATGTTTGAACGGAAGTCTGCCGGGCTCGGGACATTGAGTACGTCTCAATGCTAAAGAATAAGTTCGAAATTTGATTGAAAAGGTTTAAATACCGAACCATTCCTTTTGAGAAATTTGTTCAGTAATTTCGTTTCTTCTCGTGGATCCAATTTCCCCAACATAGAAACTGGCCTACAATTCTCTTTTCCATCAACCTTTTGCTTGGTTTCTTTCGCGACTTGTTGTTGATCAAATCTTGAATTGGATTCCACTAAATATTTGTTTAATTTTCTTCTTTATTTATGTTGAATCATACATTCAACATCCTCTCCACTGATGTTACGGTTTTTATGTCCATTGTCATCTTTCTTTCCCTCAATCTAGCAATAAGAGGTAAATCAGATTTTTTTATCTGCATCGACTTACCAATTTTTCGTAGTGCTTTATACCCTCATATACTTCTTGCAAGCGCATGTAACCATGGGTGATCAATTCGTCAAATTCACGCGGCACTTTATTCCCCTTAAAATAAAAAAAAATACCCAAAAAAATTATAAAATCACCTGTTTCTGAGAAGTTCGTTGTACTGAAGCTGAAGTTCCCTTCTTGTCGTCCAATTGTTGTAAACTTTGTTCTGGGTAAGTAATAAAAGAAGAAAAATCGTTAGATTTGTCCAATAAACAGGAGAACAACTGCGGATTAACAACGTCAGCATTTTCCTCTAATAAACGAAGATCTGCAAAAAAGGTAGGGCTCAATTGCACTTTAGCCGTCCTTAAAACTTTTAACCGTCCTTAAAAGTGTAGTCTGGCCGAAAACTTTTTTGTTAGACTTGTTAGACCAAAAGTATAAAAGACAACATTGTTCAGAATTTCATGCTAATTCTAATGGTATAATATAAAAATATTTCTGAAATTCTAACAAAAATGTTGAAATTTCGAATTTTTGATAATTTCGACTTTTTTCGACATTTTTGTTCATTTAACTTTAGAACGAACCTTTTTCGATTTCTTGTAGCTCCTGTTCTTCAACATTATATCCCATTTCATTGAGGACATCTCGAATAAGGTCACTAAAATCGTCGAAAACATCGCCTTCGGTTTCGTGTCCTTCCATTAACTTAAAATACTGTATGTACAAAATAATAAATTTTAATAAATTTATTTTTAGAACCTAAAATAACATGAAAGAAGATAAATTTGTTTTGTTCTCGCTGTATTGCCTGTGTTGTGACTTGTGATATCTGCTGATATGGTAACGAAAGTGCTAGAATTAGAAAGAACGAGGGAAGTGGATGACAATTTAGTCTTGGGAAAACAGAATGCCAATTCAATTTTAATAGGAAATTCTAGAACATTCCACACCCTTCTCTGCTCCTTCCATTGCTTCCATTTCGAGGAAGCATTCTCCTATATAAGCAGAATGAGCAGACATAGTATTTCCGAGGGCTACCTATCTGAGTCCCGAATGATCCGAGTACCGAATCAGCCATAACTTTTTTTTAAAGACTTGTTAGACCAAAACTTCAAATGTCAAATATATGCAGAATTTTATGCTCTACATTTCTGTAAATACGGTTTTTTCGAACTCCTTCGAAAAAGTTCGAATTTTTCGAAAAAACCGTATTTACAGAAATGTAGAGCATAAAATTCTGCATATATTTGACATTTGAAGTTTTGGTCTAACAAGTCCTTAAAAAAAGTTATGGCTGATTCGGTACTCGGATCATTCGGGACTCGGAGCGGTAGCGTTTCCGAGTTCCGACCATTTTCAATCCATCCTCATTCCGTCGTAACTCGTAACAGCAAGCCTACATATCTTTTCTCCGCATGTCTAAAACTTTTCCACCGAATTTCGAAACCTTCAATTCCACAGTGCGGGACCTCCTCATCGCTTCGAACCGCGCCGGAGAAAATTTTTGATATCATTTTTTTTGGAGAAAATTTACTGTGTAGGATACCGGCAGCTCCGATAGGGGCCGCCCTTGAAAATTTGAAAAACTAGTGCTTTTTTAAGAAATTTGATCATTTTTATGGAATTTTAATGGTGTTTTGAAAAAAGTTTGTTCAGATCCCATAAAAAAGCACATTCTAATTTTCCTAGCATGGGACCCCCTAAAAAAGCCAAATGCTTAGAAAAAAGTCAATATGGGATATGGCAACCCTGTAATGTGAATGAAAACTGGTTCAATCGCTAATGATGAACATTTGGTTGGTTAGACCTTTTTGACATGTTCACTTTCCTTGGGATTTTAATTCAACAACCCTTTTCTAAAATGATGAAAAACGAATATAAAAATGATTAAGGTTGAGCAATTTTGTCCGTTGAATTGAAATCGAAGGATTAATTTTGTTACAAAATATCTGTTTTATTTATTAATGAAAACCAACTGTTCATCCCATGCTAAGAATGCTTTCACTTAATTGAAATCTAATTTATTACAGAGCAATCGGCTTATTTCAAACCCAATTTTCAAACAACAACAACAACAAAATGTCTGATCGTCAGGAAGAGACCTTTGCTTTCCAGGCGGAGATCGCTCAATTGATGTCCTTGATCATCAATACTTTCTACTCAAACAAGGTCCAGTAACACTCATCAGAAAACCTTAATGCAATATCTGATTTTTGTCATTTAGGAAATTTTCCTTCGCGAGTTGATTTCGAACTCCTCTGATGCGCTTGATAAGATTCGTTACCAGGCACTCACGGATCCCTCCCAAATGGAAAGCGGAAAAGAGTTGTACATCAAGATTGTACCAAACAAGGCCGACAAGACGCTTACCATTATGGATACCGGGATTGGAATGACTAAGGCTGATCTGGTCAACAATCTTGGAACCATTGCGAAATCGGGCACCAAGGCCTTCATGGAGGCTCTTCAGGTTTTTCATTCCCACTAAAATTCACAAAATCGAGTGTGGGGCACTAGTTGCAAAGTGGTTACCTTTGAAAACATTAATTCAACGTGGGGAACCTTTTAATGGGTTTTCAAAGGCAACCACTTTGCAATTAGCGCCAAGTTTGGTTTTATCCTCGAATTAGCCGAAAAATTCTTTTTTACACCTTTAATTTATGCAGGCTGGGGCGGACATTTCGATGATTGGTCAATTCGGTGTGGGCTTCTACTCCGCATTCCTCATCGCGGACCGTGTGACGGTGACTTCTAAACACAATGACGACGATTGCCACCAGTGGGAGAGTTCGGCTGGCGGTTCCTTCATCATCCGCGCGTGCAGCGACCCGGAGTTGACTCGTGGGACAAAGATCACTCTGTGGCTGAAAGAAGATCAAACGGAATACCTGGAGGAGCGTCGAATCCGAGAAGTGGTGAAGAAGCACTCACAATTCATCGGATATCCGATCAAGCTGTTGGTGGAGAAGGAGCGGGATAAGGAGGTGTCCGATGATGAAGCGGAGGAGGAAGAGAAAAAGGAGGACGCAGAAGCGAAGGAGGGCGAGGAGAAGAAAGAGAAAGATGAGGATGTCTCGACAGGTTGGAGTTCTAGTTTGAAAATTTTGGATAGAATGAAAATCCGGGATTAAGCCGGGGGGGGGGATTATTTTCGGAAAAAGTGGCTAATTTGTAAAACGTTTGAGATGCCAATGCGGACAATTTTGTGACTAGATACATAAGAAAATTAGGAAGATTTATTTATAAAACAACTAAACTTCCTTTTCGATCAAACTTCACTTAAAAAAATATAAATATTTCGTTTTTTTTTGGCGAGTGCGCTTTATTAGTCCCAAGCACCAAAGACGTATATACGGGATTTGGGTTGATGAGGGAGGAATTCTGAAAATTTTGAGATTTTAGTAATATTCTAAATTTTGAGATTTTAGTAATATTCTTCTTCTCATATTCTAAGCAATTTAATCAATTTTTCTGATTTAATCCTGATTTTTTGGGTTTTGAGGAATTCCTCCTCCCTTGGATATGGATACGTCCCTGATTGGCTCAATTGCCGTTGTCAATGTTGGCAAGAGCCTCAATTAATCCATATGTCTTATAGATGACGAAGCCGAAAAGAAAAAGGATGAGGGAGCAGAAAAGAAAAAGAAGACAAAGAAGATCAAGGAGAAATACACTGAAGATGAGGAGCTAAACAAGACCAAGCCGATTTGGACGCGAAACCCAGATGACATCTCCAATGAGGTTTAATTGGACTCGAGCATAAAACAAATTGATTCCGATTATTTGCAGGAATATGCAGAGTTCTATAAGAGCTTGTCTAACGATTGGGAAGACCATCTTGCCGTTAAACACTTCAGCGTCGAAGGACAACTCGAATTCCGGTAAGAATTATCAAAATATATAGTTTGATTTTCAATGTTGAATTAAGTGCACTCCTTTTTGTGCCCCAGCGCGCTCCGTTCGATCTTTTCGAGAACAAGAAGAGCAAGAATGCGATCAAGCTGTATGTGCGACGAGTCTTCATCATGGAGAACTGCGAGGATCTGATGCCGGAGTATCTCAACTTCATCAAGGGTGTCGTTGATTCAGAGGTTTTGTTTTTTTAATATGATCAATATATGATGTGCGTTTAAGGACCTCCCTCTGAATATCTCCCGTGAAATGCTGCAACAGTCAAAGATTCTCAAGGTCATCCGAAAAAATCTGGTGAAGAAATGTATGGAGCTGTTCGAAGAAATCTCTGAGGACAAGGACAACTTTAAGAAGTTCTATGAACAATTCGCTAAGAACCTCAAGGTAAACATTTTAATTAGTATATAGTTCGGTTTATCTTATTGTTATTATAGTTGGGGATTCACGAAGACTCGGTCAACCGGAAGAAATTGGCCGAATTTCTGCGCTATTACACATCAACTTCGGGAGAGGAGATGAGTAGTCTGAAGGTAGTACAGAAAACATTACTTTTGATACATTTTCTGTCTTGCTTTCACAGGACTATGTCTCAAGAATGAAGGAAAACCAGACTTCCATCTATTACATCACGGGCGAATCCAAGGATGTTGTGCAAAATTCATCCTTCGTCGAGCGAGTGAAGAAGCGCGGGTTTGAGGTCATCTACATGGTGGACCCTATCGACGAATACTGCGTCCAACAGCTGAAGGAATTTGATGGCAAGAAGTTGGTCAGCGTTACCAAGGAGGGTCTGGAACTTCCAGAAAGTGAGGAGGAAAAGAAGAAGTTTGAAGAGGACAAAGTTAAGTACGAAAAGCTGTGTAAGGTCATCAAGGTTGGTTTTCACATATTTTTTTTATAAAAAAACAAAATTAAATTCATTTTTAGGACATTCTCGACAAGAAGGTCCAAAAAGTGTCTATCTCCAACCGTCTGGTCTCATCTCCCTGCTGCATTGTTACCGGCGAGTATGGGTGGAGCGCCAACATGGAGCGAATCATGAAGGCTCAGGCATTGCGCGACTCATCCACAATGGGATACATGGCATCTAAGAAAAATCTGGAGATCAACCCGGACCATTCCATCATAAAGTGAGCAAAAAAAATTTCTTCATAAGTTAATCATCCATTCCTAAAAACAGATCGTTGCGTGAGCGGGTGGATTCGGACCAAGACGACAAAACGGCAAAGGACTTGGTTGTGTTGTTGTACGAGACATCTCTGCTCACCTCTGGATTTTCCCTGGAAGATCCGCAACAACACGCTTCGCGTATCTACCGCATGGTCAAGCTCGGATTGGACATTACGGATGACGAGGAACCGGTAGCTGAACAACAGCCCAGCACCTCAGGCGAGCCGACCTCGGCGGAGAAGATTGCTGGTGCCGAGGAGGATGCATCGCGCATGGAGGAAGTCGACTAAGACCGAAGTTGGAACCTAATCGCCGTGATCTCCTTGACTCTTCCAGATCATATTTCATTCGATATTTTTGCACAAGAATATCCATCAGACTAAATTGTTTTTTGTTCTATTGTCTTGATGCATAAAAATATATAATTACACAATTTAACTTTTTTTAAAAATATTTTCTCATTTGGATTTTATTGGATAGGCGGTTGAGGATTAGGGGACTTTGTCATAAGATATTGTTTTGATGATTAAATAGAAATACGAGAAAAAATAATGCGAATTCGGTTGGAGAAGGAAAAGGGTTTTTTATTTTTAAGTTCAGTCTTTTGTAGTCTAGTTTCATCTTCTTCCAATTCTGGCCTTAGTAAGGGCCACAAAATACTAATGCGTTATTGGGGCAATTAAATAACAGGAATAACTATGAGAAAGGCAAAAGGACTGGGGCAGGCCGGCAACAAGCAAAGGGCAAAAAGCTGACGAGGAATAAAGTGGTTGGGCCAATTCGGGCCCTTTGCTTGTTTCGTTTGGTTAAATTCACAAAAAGTAAATTTAACAATTCGATCGATCGGATTCTGTGTGTTCCCAACTGTCATCGGCGATCACAGAATGTCTCAGCCAAGTGGAAAGGGCGACGAAAAAAGGCCAAAAGGGTGGAGGCCAAAGCGATGGGCCAGAACAGAAGGGGCCAACTGGAGGAGGGAGAGGAGGAGCCGGCAGACTGAAAGGGAAAAGTCAATTCCAAATCAAATCACATTTTGGGGGATGGGATGGGGTGGGATCCGAATATTTATTGGCATTTTGACAATTTCAAAGATTTTTGGTGGTTTTTTGCCTCCATGGACCTGTTGCGGTGCCACTCCGCCGTGCGCCGTGCGCGAGGTGGGCAGGAGTTGTGCCGCGGTGCTGCCTTCCGCGTCCCCGTCCGCCTCCTCCTCCTCCTCGTCTTCCTCCTCCTCTTCCGTCTCCGATGTGCCGCTGCTGCTCGCGGTCGGCCCCGCGGTCCCTGCCCCTCCGCCTCCCTCCGTCGCGGTCATCGCCCCCACTCCCTCCTCTTCCGGCAACGGCGCCCGAACACTGCATTGCGCACCAGTCCAGCCGACAGTGCAAGAACACTTGCCGCACTCGCAGAAACCGTTGTTGGAACAGACAACCTTGTAAGGAGGGGAGGGGGGGGGGGCGAATAAGCAGGAAGAAGGAAGCTGATGAGTCCAAAACAAAACATGGACCGTCATAGCTCGTGGCCAGTGCAAAAAGCAAAAATGAATGTCCAATCCAACGGTGTAGGTTTCGTTAAGAAATAAGAATCCAATTTGAATATTTATTGTAAATAAGTATTTTTGGTACATTACATATAATTTCAGAAGCTATTCTGTGACTATTGCTTTTCTCTCCTCTTCCAATCCTCTCTTACCCCATTCTCTGTACACGGCGCCGGATCGTCGTCGCAAGCGCAGTCATCGCCGCTGTAACCATGCTCACAAAGGCCTTAACAAAGCGTTCATTGATCGATCGGAATTTGGCCAAATTCCCACATTTTCCGCATTCACAGGCGCCCCTCCCCGAGCACATCCGTCCCTCGACGTTCAGCGGACAATTTGTGTTGTCGCACTCGCAATAACGCCCGGTGATCTGCTGGCAGGAAATTGGGCCAAATCAGGCAAAATCCGAAGCAAAAACCCACATATCCGGCATGGCATTGGCACTTTCCACACGAACATTGGCCCTTGTTGGAGCAGAGGGGGGCCTTGTTGTGTCTGGAACAAAAGTTTGAAATCATTCAGGATTTCCTTTTTTTGTTTGAAAAATTAAGGAAAAAGATCCACAATGTCTTTCTGCTGAAAATGATCCCTGCTCATTTTCCGCTCATGTTTACTTTTCTGTGAATACTTTCCGTTTTTGGAACATCTCCAAAGTGGACAAGTTCCCCCAATCTTTGGCCCTATTTTTGCATTTTCTCATTTTCCGCTCACTCTCGACAGAGTCCGTCCAGCTCGTCCGCACTGGCCACCCCGTACTTGTCCAGATCGCACTCGCACCGTTCCCCGCCCTTGCCCGCGTCGCATTGGCACTGTCCGCAGACCAAATTGCCCGAATAACTGCACCGGGGCGATCGACGCTCCTTTAAAAGGTAAAAAGAATTTGCGAATTGGGAAGGCAATTGAAAGATTAAATCAAAATAAGCTGGTCCCATTTGTCAAAAACACGGTCAAAGGGGCCGGTATTCCGGAGCCAGCCGGATGTAAAAGATGCACCGGCGTCGGACCATTTCCCGCACCTTTCCGGTCGGATTTTCCCGCCGTCTACCTTCAGCCATACCAGATCCGGTGTGGCACGCAATCTTATTAACCCTATGGCACTTTTGACCGCACCATTTTTTGTTTGACATTCTGATTAAGTTGCTTGATCGAGCAGCCGCATCAATCTAGCAGCTTAAACTACGCAGCAAAGCTGACCGATGATAAGATAAAGTCTAACCAATTCTGATCGACTTCCCAGATCTGGCCACCAAATTTCCGTGAAATTCTGTAACCCCCCCCCCAATCGCACCTGTTGCCGTCCCTGTTCACAATCGCAGCCGCACAGGGGCGTGACGAAAATGGCGGAGACGGTGTTGTAGCCGTAGATGCCCACCGATACGGCGGCCAAATTGGGTCGGGAACAGTCTGTCAGCGACACCTTGGCGTAGAAGGAGATCTTCTGCTCGGGCCGGACCCCCGGGCAGACTCGCCCAGTGAGCCGTTCCCTGTGGAAATTGGGGGTTTAAGGGGGTTAACTTTAGGATTTTTATACTTTAAGGTAAAGGGAAAAAAGAATTTTTGGGTTAGGATTTACCCATTGCAGTCCACGGAGAACTCAATGTCGATGCCCAGGGAGCGGAACTCGGAGGTCTGAATGGTGAAGTCCCGAACTTCGTAGCCGCTGAGTGGCAATTTGTGCAGGTAACGGAAGGGAACTTCGACGAGATCACCTGACGAGGCAAAAAAATGGATGAAGAAGAACGAACGGATTGGCAGGGAGAGAAAAATTGATGATCAAGGGGGAATAGGCACCAGTGTGGAGGACAAGTACGGTAAGTATGTGAGTAAAGTACGGTAGGTATTCAGCTGGAAAATGCGTGTGGTCCCGAAAAATAAAACATCATGGACAATGCAAATGCAAACAGCTGTTCCGCCGGTGGAATGTCTCAGAGTATCCCATTACATAAGTAAGTAATTTCTGGATTTCCGGAAATCAAATTACTCCTCAGTAGATGATGATGCACTTTGATATTATTCCACCCTCCCCCCCCCCATTAAATGAGTAATTTTTTCGATGAAGGACATGGGAAATGGGTTGTCCGGACGTGACAGCTGTTGTTGCTCGGGGGATTGGTATAGTGGTCGATCTCTTTTTTTGTTGTTGTCGGG
>LDKF01000962.1:19161-33668 GCA_001026735.1 Rotylenchulus reniformis
AGATGTGCGATTTTATTCATTTATTCTCCCAAATTATTATGTAAAATTGATCATGGATAGCGAGAAATATGTTCTTTGAAGTTTTTACAAAATGTCCTGATTTTTGACCATGAAATCTGATTTTTTGAGCTGAATGTCCTGATTTTGAAAATTTTTCGATAGAAGCCCCTGGTTTAAAACGATCAGGCACTGGAACGATCTGGATCCAAATCCGTATATAATATATCAAATAGAATTTTTCCAATAGGCTGATAAATAGTTAATAATATCAATACTTTCAGAAAAAATTTATGGCACTTGGTAATAATCTGGCACAAATTCGAGACAAAGAACAAGTGCTAGACATTGTACCTATGGAGCCTGCTGATGATGTTATAACCTCGGAACAGCACAATCATCTAGCAGCAGATGGGCAATCTACGGAGTATGGGCCAAGATTCATCGTCAAAGTTAAAACGACAAAAAGTACGAAATCCCCTAAAAATATTAAGGATTTGGTGCCTTTTCCAGGGAAATATCTCACAGGAAATGTGGTTATTGCCGCCGGAGCCTGGCTGTCCCGGCTGGTGTCCGACCTTCCTCTGCGAGTTCAGCCTCACTTGGTAGGCATCGGCTTTTGGCGCATCAAATCGCATTCGGAACTGTTCCGTCCGAATCTGAACTCACCCAACCTGTTGACCTATGAGGATGGTCAGGAGCTGTTCGCATTGCCCGAGACGGATTTCCCGGGGCTTGTCAAGGTGGTCATGACAAACTTCTGGCACTGACCCAAATGGTTTATTCCATCTGACCATCCTTTTTGCCAAGTTCGCGGTCCACTTGGGTCTTCCGCTTGAGAGCATGGACAAACGGGCGGAGACGGACCCTCCGGAATGGGCACACTCGCTGGTCGCCCAGCACTTGGCCAAACACATGCCCGACTTGGATCACACCACTCCCGCCCTCAAAAGCTCATGCATTTATGCGGTAAACTGAATATGCACAAAATTAACCTATGGATAGAATTATAATATCATTTTGCTTTAAACTGAAAGTATAATGAGCATCAGGTTATTGATGATCCATAATGCCCAAATCAGAATTAGACAATTTTTATTTTAAATACTTTTGTGTTTACCCAGATTGAACTTTTATACTCAATATTGCTCAGGTTAAATTGGCATTCTGGCCCAAATTGTCTGATCTCATTTTGATCCCCGTAGCTCTCTCCTGTTCCACCCTGATCAGATGACCGATGACCTCCAATTCATCATCGATCGACACCCGCGCCATCCCCGCTGCGTGTTCATCGCCGGCGGCTTCTCCGGCACGGGCTTCAAGTTCGGGCTCACGGTTGGCACTGTGTTGGCCGCCTGGGTGAACGGACAGCCCTGTCCTGCTCACATCGATGTCAGTCCTTTCCGCTTGGACCGAACAATTGCCGATGAAATGAGGCCAAAATTATGATTTCGATGATTTATTAGGGTCTTATACATATGTATGATGTTGTACATTCTAGATTTGAATGTTCCATAGTAATTAATTCCATCCAAATCCCTATCAAATCAGCCCAATCACAGTTTCGATGGCATACTCGCGGAGAAAAGGGAAAGAAAAAAAGGGTAAATATGTAGGTAAATTCCGCAAAAATAAATTCTAAAAATTCCCTCATTAAATTCACGCTAATTTTGGTCAGAAAACAGCATTATTAGCCAAAAAATAAGAACTCAATCCCACTACCGTAAATAAAGTAAAGTACCATAACAATATTACTATATTTGTAGTATAGGTATGTAAATGGTTCCAATTTTCGGCGAGTTCTAGTTTTTTGTGCGATGAATGGCACAGAATTTAACACGTGGTGCCAAATGGAATGAGTTTCTTAAGCATCGGATGTATGGCAGTGATTTTTCTCCTATTTTGAGATGGGTCTCCTATTTTAAAGTGATTCGTCGGTCATTGTTGGCATTTCGTCCCTGTTTCGCATTCTTCCGGACTGACAATGTCCACCCATACAACGGTGTCTTTTTGCCTCTGTGTTGTGCCGAACTGCTCCGCAGGCACGAGTGCCGAATTGGTGATGTTCAGCTGGGACTGGCGCAGGGTAAGCACCGCGGAAGCTGTCTTCCGCCTTCCTTCGTAAGTTTGAAGAACATCCTTAGGGTCCATCCAGGAGGGTCGGCTTTCCAGGGTGAAGAACCAGGCATATCTTTAAAAATCGTGTCATATGGATTTCCTCTCTACAAGATATATCTTGATAAGGGTGTTAATTAGAGAATGGATGAAAGTAAATATAAAGGCATGAAAAGATGATTTGATCATCAGATAGTCAGTCATTGCAACCATGATAGATGGGAATGGTAGGGGTGGCCCTAATTTGGAACTCACATGTGCCTCCCCTTCAGCCATGGCCTTTCCACATGGCACTTCTCGTCGCCATCGACTGCCCAGTGGACCTGATGTAAAAATTAGACTCAAAAGTCAAAAACCAACCCCCAAATTGCTATAAAATGACAAAAATGACCAAAAGTGTGAATGCTCACCGATCTCTGGCAGCCCCCGCCCTCTTCCATCAAACACAGAAAAGTGCTGAGACACGCCTTTCCTCCGGAGGCATTGAAGCGGAATCCGGTGCACTGGTGCTCGTCCATCCCAATCTCGTCGGTCCTCAAATAGTTTTTGGCCTTGGGGGTCCAGAAGCCCAGGGAGGAAGCCGGATCACCGCCGGCGAAAAAGGCAAAATCATGCCGCTGGAGGGATTTGTACTCCGTGACAAGCGAAGGAGCAGGACGATGGACTGCATCTTTAGGGAGAAAATCATGACAAGGATTTGTTGGTTCGTGGCAAGAAGAATATATTGGAGGATCGATCGAGCTATTTGGGTGCCATTTAAATAAATAATTCATTCAGTTAAATTATGATCAAGAAAAACGATTGTTGCGTCAAAAAATTGAGCAAAAATAGTTACAAAAAGAGCTAAAAGCAATTCCAATTGGTTTAATAGAAAAATTATTTTATAATTATTCATGCACCAATTTGTTTCTCTGTATCATATAAATCCCTTCAATCGCTCACCATTGTCCTGCACGCACAAGTCCATGCACTCCTTGAGACCCTCGAAAAAGTTGCGCGAGTTTCCAGTGCAACCATCATACCTGTTGTTTTAATATTATTTTCTTTCTAAATTTGGATGGGTCACTGAGAGACCAAAAGTGCCGACACAATCCGCTTTGGACGTCGAAGAACCACTTGCGTTGCCAACCCCTTCCGTTGTTGCAGGCGCGTCGGTAGTTGGCATCAAAGGATTGCGTGCAAATTGTGGCATTATTATCGTCTAAATCTAAATCAACCAAACTTTGGGTGGGAAAAGTTTGTTTCATTTTCGTAAGTTCTCTATGACCTTGGCCCCTGCTGGTCTCGACTTGTCGGATCAGTTGTGCTGGCCCCTGCTGCTGGTGCCCTTGTCCTTCCCGCTCACACTTTCTTCTGCAATTTGCTTCGTTGCGGAAGTTGTTGCGCGTCTTGGCACGGCATCCGTCATTCCAGAATGGACGGCATTTGCCATGCCGAGCATCATAGAAGAACCGTGCTCGCCACGGTATCCTTCCACAACTTTTGGTCAGAGCCCAGTCGAATGGTTCGAAGCAGGCATCTGCAGAGGGAAAGGAGGGTTTATTCCATGTAAAATTTTACTTTATAAGGTACCAAGTAAAGGTCATAGAAATCGTATTGACATAGCATTTATAGGACCAAGGCTCACTTGGTTTTTCAAGGGACTGAAGTTTAATACTGGTCCATAGCGTAGATCTTTGCAAATAAAATTCTAATTGTAATTTACCAAGTAAAATATGTTGTTGTCCCTTACAGATTAACAAGATTACATGCTTGTGATTTTATGTTATTTTGGTTATGATATCAAGGATAATTTCGACGATTCTCTCACCAGATGATCAGATGTACTTACAGGCTAGTTTCCATTGTTCTATGTTTTTAATGAAGTTAATGAAAATGTTCCACCAAACTAACGAAATCAATGCTCAATCTATCCCAAGGGACCAATGACCTTCCGTTGTACAGTACCAACTACAGTATTCCTTCCACAACTCGCTCGCTCACCACTCTGACTCCCCCTCCCCCTCTGCTTCTGCCACTGCTGCTTCAGTTCCTGCTTGTGCTTCTTCCTCAGTTTGTGCCGTCGTTCCTCCAGCTTCAACTTCGCCTTCAGTCGTGCCAGCCTTTGCTTCTTCTCCTCAATGGACTGCGCATGCACCAGCTGGTCGTTCAACAGCACCAACGAGCAATCGTCCTTCTGGTCCGAATGTGTACTGCTCGCCACCGTCGTTGTCGCCATTGTTGTGCTGCTCGCCGCTGTTGTGTCACTCGTAAAACTGGCCTGGATAACTCCTGCCTTCCTGTTGTTCTTGCTGTTTCCCGTTTTCCAAATGTCCCATTCTCGCCATCTCCATTCTTCATCCTATAAAAATCGCTGCTTTTTATGTGCTTTTTCAATATTTCTCTTCCTAAAATTTTGATATTGACTATAATTTTCCGAGCATTGGTCCTCTTTTATGGATTCATTCGCTGTTTTCATCTTTTTAATTCAATTTTCGGCCTTTCCTTACCATTCCGACGATGTCTCCGACCAACTCTTCCCGCTCGCACGCCCTCCGACAATTGGACATGTGCACAAAAATGTTCCGGGACCGACTGCCTTCTTCCCGAGGCGATGGACAGCTCGTGTCCATCCAGAACACCCGGCATCTGCCCATCGCGGGGTCGAAGTAGTAGCGTCGTTTCCAAAGTCCTTCCATGCAGGGCGAGCGCAGAGATTCATCGAATGGGTCCATGCAGGGACCTTAAAATCCATGATTTTCTAGGAATTCAGTATTAGCTAATCGAAGCTATTTCTGTCTTAGCAGGAAAAGTTGGGATTAATTTTCGAGGTAAAAGAAGATAAAGATGGAAAAATCCACTTGAAAAAAGTTTTTCGAGATTTTGAGGGTCATCATGATCGGATCGTAACACCAACAAGGTCATGAGCATCTATTCGATAAGGTTTAGAAGCAAACATAATAATCCGAAATGGGACGGACCGAAGGTATCATTGTTCGGCACGTGACTGATGGTGTACAGCTCCGACTCCTTGGAATGCTGATACGGCACAACAGCTCCATCTCCGACAGCGACAGCGCCAAAGTCGGCAAAATGCTCTTTTTGCTGTTGGGAATATCCGCCACAGATGGATTCGCAACTCTAAATCGGAGTTGGAAATTTATAAAAAATCAAATCATTTTTTTTAATTTTTTACTTTTTGGTCGGGAAAGAAATTCAGGCTGTCCCCGAATTGACATCCGCCGTACCAGAAGGGAAGGCACTGGTCCGACTGGGCATGGAAGTAGTACCTGGTCAGCCAGTCCTGCTCTGGTTGGCATTGTCGCTCATAGCGTGGGTCGAACCTTTGGGCGCAGATTCCTTAGGACAAAATCTTTAATTAAAAAAATACTAATAATATCAATCAAAATATGGAGGAAATTGTGAAGAAATTTGATCAAATGAGCATTAAGCAAACGAGAAAGAATTTTAATTTACAATTTTAATATTTAGCGAAGAGAAGAGGGTTAAAACGTATTAAAAATAAATACTATTTTATTTTTATGCTAAATTTCCCATTCAAAAATGCAATAAATCTGAGTTTACTTGGATCCTGAGTGCAATTGAATCCGCTGCCGGCAAATCCCGTGCGGCACTCGCAACGGAAGGATCCGGGCAGATTGACGCACAGGGCATTCTCGGCACAGCTGGTCCAGTGGCACTCATTGGAATCTGAACGAATGAATCAAAAGCATCAATCAAAGCTAGAAGCAAAGTGATCAAAAGCAAATCAGACATCGAGATAGATCGGAGTTTGTCCGGTTTCGAATCTGGCCAATGAGGGATCGAAAATTGAAACGAACCCACACACTGCATTCCACGCCGCTCGAAGCCCCGCTTGCACTGGCACTCCCCGCGCATGCACACCCCATTGAAGCAGTTCGACAGGCATGCCAACTGCCGATGATGTTCAGCAGCTCTTGCAAACATGCAAAGCTCAATGGTTTGAACACTCTTTAAACTTCAGAAAGTTTTGACAATAATTGACCATTATCCCCCTCCATATATATTTATTTTTAACAATTCGAAAAATGAAATTCCTCTTAGAAACATAGAACTCCGAGAGTGAATTTCCTCCGATTATCCTGACCCTAAACCCTAAAAAACATTGCCCTAAACATTAAAACGATATAAATAGGTATCCACTCTTACGGTTCTGCGTGAGCGTGGCGGATACCCGTGTCTTTTGGTGTTTGCGTCGTCGGAACTTTGGATGGCACCTCCGCTTGCATTGGTGCCGACTCAGAAAACGGTTAGCATTGCCACCGCATCCCCTGGGAATAAATTATTACCACCATGAATTGCAAAAAGTGGAGGAAAAAGTACGTGTAAATGAACTTGAAGCAACGGCCACGAGTGGAGTCGAAGTAGAAACGCGGGAAGTTGCGAGTGCAATTGCCAGCACTCACTTGAAACTTCAAAAAGAGCAAAAATAAGTGGGATAAAAGATCTTACATATGCAGGATGGGATTTGATCAAGGCTACCCAATTATCAAATGTACAAATACGAAGTTAAATTGTTGGGCAATGTCAAGCCAAAAAGATAGTGCGACAGGGTTGGCTATTTTCTTTTTTTGCTAATTATTCAAAAACTCATTAGTTCATCATGGCCTTTATTTCTCCTCCCCAATCTGATTAAGGTAAGTGCCCACCTGGCAAACTTCCGTTTTCGCATTTGGCCCATTCTGATAAAGGGTTGTGTAGGCGAGGAGATGGGCATTTTTGTTGCCAAAACCCGTTGTTATGGCCAATATTGGAAGCAAAAGGAAGATGGCAATGGAGGAAGAGCCGGCAGAGTTAAACTTCAGAGTGAACATTGGGCCAAGCATGGATGGCACAGCGAGCGAAGCGAAGAGGAGGAGAGCATTGATCTTTGATTGACCAAACTGATTTTGATAGAATCAAAATTTCTCGTCGAAAAAGTAATAATTTTTTGTAAAATGAATTAATATGGAATGAGAAGGTGCTATGTCATTTCTTAAAAATCTGCCAAAACCGGCGTTTCTTAAAAATCGGCCAAAACCGGCGTTTCTTAAAAATCGGCCAAAACCGGCGTTTCTTAAAAATCGGCCAAAATGGGCGTTTCTTAAAAATCGGCCAAAACGAATTTTTATTAAATGGAAAAAGGATATATGTATAAATTTTGAGCAATTTATTGAGTCTTGAAATATAATTAAGAAAAATTATATTAAAATTAATTTAGTAATCTTATTCACCCAAACAAAAACAGTGAAATATGAACAAAAACTAGCCACAAAAATTACTAAAATTTTCAACCTAATAAGATTCAGATTTTTCTTTTGTAAAATTTGGGACTCTTTGGTCACTTGAAAAAGTGACCTTATAATTTTGGAACAGACTATATGCTAAAAATCGGGATTTTTGAGTAAATCAGTTATTAAAAATTTAAGCAGAATGCAAAAAAAAGCAAAAAGACAAGAATGCAAAAAGACAGATTTTGCACTAAAAATTGCTACAAAACAAAAAATTCTGACTGAAATGAATGAACTGAAACGATTTTGGTTTTTTACTTATTCAATTTTCAGGCCAAAGTTAGAAATTTTTTGGAAAATCCTTTTTTATTTATATTTTTAGAAATTTAGAAAAAATAATAAAAATATTGCAAGAAAGCACAACTTTGCTTTTTATACTTGAAATCTAGCAAGCTTCAAAAAAGTTTCTGGTCAGATTGGTTTTTTAGCACCAAAATGTGTTGTAAATTTTTTTAAATCTATTTTTTGGAGAGGGAAAAATTGAATTTAAGGTTTTTTTAAAAAATAGTTTGTATTAACTTAAATATTTTGGCCGATTTTTAAGAAACGCCCATTTTGGCCGATTTTTAAGAAACGCCGGTTTTGGCCGATTTTTAAGAAACGCCCGTTTTGGCCGATTTTTAAGAAACGCCCGTCTGCTGGATGGAAAAAATCAATATGGCCGATTTTTAAGAAACGACTCACCACGAATGAGAAGCTAAATTAATGGGTTTCAGGGATACCGAGACAATCTGGAACAAAAGGAGTTTGTTGAGCAGAGAGACCTTTTATTCTGTGCCCAACTTGTTTCCCCGAGGGCACGTGTTTAGGAAAATGCCTCTGGCTGTCCAACTTTGCAATAGTTGTAATGGAAGAAAGAGATCGTTCCCCAGGGAGTGCCCCGGGGGAGAAGAGAGGAGGAGGAGGAGGAATGGAAGGAAGGAAGGAAGATCCACTCACAGAAATAAATAACAGAATTCCCCAAAAAAGGCAGGGAATGAGCACTTGGGGCGGACGGGGAATGAATGCAATTCGGGTCGTTGTCGTGAGTCGAACTGAACTGACGAGATGAGATGAACAGCAACTAAACAGGACGGACTTGACAAATAAAGACAGAAGTGGCGACGACGGCAAAGTTTTGTTTGGAATTGCATCGAGGAAGGGGGGAGGGAGGATCACGAACAAAAAAAATGTTGCGGAGTTTTTCATAAAATTCGAAAGATATAAAATATTAGCTTTTAGGCATAGCAGCATGAATTAATATTTTACATACAACGAAATTGTTGTAAAATAGAGCAAAATTCAATTCTTAAAAATTGAATATCCCGAAGGCTTCTACACTCACTTCAACACTGTTGGATGCAAAACGGAGGAAGATCGGCGGATGGGAAATGGGAAAAATGGGATGGGATCACTCGCATAAAGTGCAAAATGGGAAATCGGAGGGACAAAGAAAGGGACAGCAGGGGGAGGAATTTTCGCAACAAATTAGCATTGTTGGCCGACCGGCCAAAGCCAAATGATTATGCAAGATCTGATCATCCTCAAAGGGATCCGAGGCCAAATTCTGGAGATTCAAAAAACAAAGGGCACACTCAGGCAAAGGCAAAAAATGGAATTTGCATAAAGTGCAATGGAATCCAGAGACTAATTGGAACGATGGTGTTGGGAAAAAAATAAAAGTTCAAAAGAAGTATTTGTCCATTATTTAAAAAAATTTAAAACCCTTTCACCCCATAAATAAACAAATATGCATTATTATCATTTATTATTCCTATTTTTCATTGAATTTTTGAATGGAGGAAATTATGATTTGTGGGATGGAAATTATAGAATTTCTTGGCCATAACACGAATCTGATTTTCGGTAGCCGACATTAACATCGATTTAGAGTTGTGATCAGAATCGGTTGCCAGTTCCGGTGATGGTAAAGATAAAGAGTACCCCAACTTCACCCCCATAAACCATCGCGCATTCCCGTGGTCATAAACGGTCCTCGAATCATTTCCCGGAACTGTGCCTCCTCCCCATCCCTTCTAACATAAAACATGTAAAACACTGTCTGTCTGTCAACATTTGTACAACTATAAAGTTGAGCTATGCGAAGGTTGAACAGTGTCATCAGTGTCTGGGGAAATGGCACAGTAAAAAAAAGTTAGCACATAATACCCATCGTACATCTGTAGTAGATCTATTAAACTCATTGTTTCCCTTCTCACCCCCCAAAACAATTATTTTGTGCACTTTGAATAAATTAACACATTGCTTTCTTTTCTCTACATATAAAAAAATAAAATTAAAAAATGTGAAAATTTTAAAAGATCTATTAAAACAAGAAAAATTATTCAATAACCAATACAAAAGTAGCCTTTTATTCATCTATCACAATTCAATATGTATGCTTTTGCACAATATGTATAATATTTCATGGGCACAATGTTTCTCCTCTACAATATATCTTCACATTCCTTGACCTTCTTCTTGAGTGCCTTGCAGATGAACGGTGCCAGATCACTTCTGGCCTCCCTCTGCAGCGATCCATGGCTTCCGTTGTTGATCAAAATCCAGGGGATGAAATTCATCTGATGAGGAGGGGAGAGCATAATATTTATGAGACCAGTTCCGAAAGGATTTGGTACCGGATCCGGTGCCACAGAGTAGGTCCTTTGATCCGCCGCCAACTGCAGACTGTCCCCCTCGGGCCCATTATAACAGTTGCTGGTTTAGAAATATACAGTAGCAGGGATAAATATACAACACTATCATCTTCTGTAAAACCATTAGCAAGGCAGGGGACATTGCCGATTTACGTCATTTTCATGATTCATCAAAATTCAATAAATGTTCAATGGCACTTATTGGAACTCATCATTCAAATTGTAAAGGAAAGCCAAAATCTCATTCAACCGCATTCCGACACCACTTAAGTCCGATAGGACACATGAGGGGGGAGGAATAAAAGTTAATGGGACTTATTGAATTGCACCGAAATAAGTCGGCCTAGATCAGTAAAGCTTTTCCCAACAGTCACCTGCCTCCTCACAAGGTGGACTTACTCAATTTCTCCGATGGTACTCTTCGCTACAGCGAGCCTAAGGTTGCACTCGTCTGTCATCCGTACCCAATCGCTTGCCCTCCCGTAAGCTATGGCCCTTTCCATGCAAACAATGTACGGCAATGGCTCGTCCAGATGTCGAATCACACAAGACTTAAAGGATAAATACAAAGAAAGAGAGGGTAGGAAGTTCGAAAAAGTCGATTATATTTTCGATCCAAAGGAATTCCAAGAATGATTTTTACCATACATTTTCCTTGATGATATTGTGAAGATTCCATATAAAAATTTTGAAATTTCCTAGGGGATTAAAAAAATCCCGAGTTTCTTTCACACCTGGTATTTGTTGATCTGGCACTCGAGTTCTCCATGCTGGCATCTGATCATCCCACTCTGCTATCAAATATATTTACATATTACAGTATGTCTTCCATGATCCATTTGCCTGATCAATGTGTGCTTTGCCATAGGGAACCAATTCCAACTGCAGGTACTGCTTGAACTTCTCGTAGGCATTGGAAAGTGGGCCGAGGATGAAGGTAATCGAGTCGGGACCTGTGGAATTTACGATTTTTCAATTATTTGAAAATTCTTGGGAATTAGGGATCAGCAGGGGAACCCACAAAGTGCCTCGTATAGCACTCCGATCCGGACCAAGTTGGCATTGTTGTTGCTGTAACCGAATGAGAAGGACAAGAATGAGATGAGTAGCAGAACCAAAAGGGCCAAAAATGTGAAGACAATCTTCATTTCCCGTAATTTTTTCTTCAAAATTCCAATTTTTGATTGATCATTCAGGAAAGAAGCTTGGGACTGTAACCACTTTTCCCTTTCATTTTGAGAAAAATCATCCAATTATGAATGAACAAAAAAATTTTTGGGGTGTGAAGCTCAGAAGGCATTGTTTAAAATTTCAAAAAAAAAAATTAAAAAATCCAACGCTTTGTCTCTGTTTGCGGGAATCGATCATTTATCAAATTCATATTCCTTTATTCCAGGAACTTGTGTAAATCCGTCATAAATGAAAGTTTCCTCAAGTTGAAAGACATTTTAAATCAATTTACTTTTAGACTTTTAGATTGACTTACAATTTATGGGATTTGCAAAAGGCAATAATGAAAAATTGAAAGGACCATTCGGAACAAAAAGACAAAAAAGTGTTATGGCCAGACTTGGCCATTTTATCGCATCGCACAGATTTCAACCGGGGAATGTGTCGGCCAACAAAAAGTCGTCCATTGTCATTGTTTTGCGTGTTCCTTGTTTGTCCCATCACGCTCATTGTCTTGTTTTAGAAGAAAGACAAGTTGTTTTGTCCTAGAATTGTGCTAGGATATCACAAATAAAGATCAATTGTGGTCTTGTGAAGTATTCACAAAAAATATTTGAATACAGTCCCCCCAACCCTCGCCCCCCCCCCAATTTCTTTCGTTTTTGCTATTCCTGTTTAGATTTTTTATCTCGTGAAATAAAGGTTTAGTCTCGCGGGAATAAGCATGACTTCTATGCAATAATATAACGGTTTCGATCCCATCCATTATTTGATATTTACAGCCTTTTTAGGAAATAAGATCCTCTCTGATCTAAATTTTGGCAATTTATCTACTCCAGCAAACATCTGGCTCTTTGTGCTTTAGACATCTACCCTAATTTCGGGACATTATTCATTTCGAATTTAATCACAAGTTAAATATTGAAAATATTCGTTCAAATATGTATGCTCAAAATATTATGTGCTTCTTCTTGGGATCTTCCAAATCATGGTCATCGTGTCCTGGGCCTCACTCCACAGCCGGAAAACCGAGTTCGCTTCATCGATGGACTTGGCTCCACCGGCGGTGCGGCCATTGGAGTGCTCTCCAATTGCTGAAAATTCGATCAAATTTCCAAAATGAGTAGACCTTCGTCCACCTCTTCATATTCCACCGCCTTCGTGGGACGTTTTCCGGCTCCGATTCGTGCCATTCCCTTCCGATCATGTTTCTGGCCCATACGGGACTGATCCGGGATCAGCAAAACCTTCGGCTCCTCCCCTGGGATATCCTTTTCAAAAAAATGATTTAATTGCAATTGAAATTGTCGATTTTTACCAAAGTGGCCGGCATCGGAACTTCGGTTTGGCTGGGAGGAGGAGGAATGGCATGCGTCGGGGGTGAGTGAGGTTGTGCTGCTGGTGATTCCTGATCAGTTTCACCGGGTGGTTGTGGCGACTGATGTTGGACTTTGCTTGCCTGCGAAATTCCCTTATCAGTTCGAATCAAAAAGTTCGAAAATCTCCACCTTCTTGCCCTTTTTGGTCTTTTTGCCATCCCTTTTGACTGATGAAGTGCTTGTCGAAGAACCTCTTCTGCTGCTAGGAGAAGAAGCAGACGACGATGACAACTTTTGTCCCGGTTTGCCCCTCTGGGCCGCCATGTAAATGGTTCCTTTAGGTCTTGCGTTTCCCATTTCGGAATTATCAATAAGGATTAAGTTGTTAAGAAATCTAAAAAGGGACCGGGAAATGGGGTGAAAAATGCCTATGGCCAAACGAAAAACAATGGGGTCACAGGGGATGCTTTATTTCGCCTACACGTCTAGAAAACTAACTTCTAGACTTAGGCGCCTAGAACTAAGTTTTGGAACTAGATTGCGGGACCTACCTAATATTATTCGGTTATCTATTTTTGGGCGCCGGCGCCTAGAAGTTAGTTTTCTAGACGTGTAGGCGAAATTTTTTTAGGCGAAATAAAGGCTAAGCGGGGTCACATCCATATGAATGTGATGGTGAGTAAGGGGTCTTTCGAAAGATGTTTGATGCTTGGGATGTTGTTTATGGGATGGAATGGTGAACGGATGAGGACAGCGAAAGAACGGCAGATAGTGGGAAGAAAACAAACACCACGAAAACAAAATTTCCCAATGGGTTACTACGATATGTAGTGTGACAGAGCAGAGGAAGAGCGGCTGTTCAAGAGAAATTCAAATTTTTTGTTTATTTGGCGTTCTGTGCATTCTTTGCTCTCCTGCCACTCTCTGCTGTTCGTGTGCTCCTTCCCAAGTAAGCAGGGGCGCAAAATATCCCTTGACAAAACATCTCCATTTTGTTTTGATTTTGATCATACATAATTCTTTTCATGTCAGGAGCAATTTAATTTTTCTTAATGCCAATAAATTGAGTTTTATCTCATTTATAAATATGCCGTTTGAGAATTGAAATCTATAGAGATTTTTGAAGAAAAATTTCTGGCATTTTTCCTAAGTTTCAGAAATATGGAAAATTTTCTGAAATCCGAAATTCCCAGAAATCTTTACTACTAAACTGCAATGCCCTTTAATCTTTACTACTGGGGTGACCGATCAACCCTATAGTGGGAAAAATCCAAGTTCTAATAAGACAATGCAAAAAAGGAGCAGAGAAATCGATTATTATGCGTCTCTGACACGTTGCTATAGAACGGCAGGCTAACGAAAAACCCAATCTCGCATTGTTCGGTGTTTCGTTGTTGGGTGTTTTGTAATTTTGAAATCAAATTTTCGTTTCAATAATTTTCACCTTGAATTTTTCAAGCGGATTCTAGGGTCGTTTAATCACCCCAGTAGTACTGTATAACATTTACTCGTTTATATACTATAAGTGGTGGTGAGGAATACGACATTTGAAGCAATATTAGGGTATATTACATGCATGCATAAATTGATTACAATTGATTAAAACAAAATGTTCTGATTTTTTACAAAATGTTCTGATTTTCGACCATGAAATCTGATTTTTTGAGTTGGATGTTCAGATTTTGAAAAATTTTCGATAGAAACCCTGGTTTTATCTCGAATTTTTCTACTATAATATAATATACATATAATATAATGAGAGAGATGCATTGTATGGTACATATTTAATGTTGGAAGATAAAGATGCTGCAAAAGTGATCAATGATCATTTGGCTTCTTCTGCTGAATATTCACAACTATCATCTTTTCACATCATAACAAATTCCTTTAAGAAATGCTGCTAGGTCCAGACTCAAAAGTATTGTTTGATTCCCGAACAATGCCAAACAATGCACGTTCCATGGTGCCATCATTGGTGG
>LDKF01000962.1:33768-55306 GCA_001026735.1 Rotylenchulus reniformis
TTTGACGCTGAATCCGAATCTGACGTCCATTTTGACGCAATGAGTTATCTGACGTCACTTTTTGACGTTGGCGTCAAAAATTTTTTTTTTTGAAATTGTAAAAATTTACCGTCAGCATAAAAAAAACATTTTAGATGACATAGAATGACAAAATGGACATCAGAAATGGATTCTGCATCAAAAATTACACCATGGGAAAAATTTCAAAAAAAATTTTTTTTGACGTCAACGTCAAAAAATGACGTCAAATAACGCATTGCGTCAAAATGGACGTCAGATTCGGATTCAGCGTCAAAAGTTACCCTAGGGTAGTAATTTTTGATGATTTAAAATCAATTTCTAAAAATTTTGATGTGGGGGGGGGTAAAAATAGGATACAAACTGCATAAGTAAGTACCTGGGATGGGTTGGATTCATGGTCTGGATTTTTTAGTCCAGATTCAATTTAGGTTCGAACAGATTCTGAATTTTTCTAATCTATGTTGTATGTATATAGGAAATTATTTTCTCGTTTCTGAATACATATTGACCCAAAGGCCGATATTCCTTATATTTAAGTTTTTGCGCTTTTCTTAATGATTAAAATAATTTTTTGCTGTTTTAGAACATGAAGAGATCCAGCGCGGGATGCAGCAGACGAACGAACTTCGTCGCTCCAAGGAAATTTGTGAGTTTAATGATGGAACTCACTTTTTAGGACTCCAAGAATTTTATTTCAGCTGTCCAGCAGCAGAGTACTGTGACTGAGCCAGGTTCGAAGGCGGAGGAGAACCGTCAGCTTGAGGCCAGATTGGCCCAGTTCCAACGTGAATTCGATGAATTCAACAGCAACTTGGCCCAGGAGAAGAAAGGTGGAGAAAGTCGGAAAGTGCACATACAATTGATAACCACAAGACAATCAGTAGGATTTTGAAAACCCCCCCCCCTCAATTTAGTTTCCGAGGAAAAACAGAAGCAACTCGACTACTACCTGGTAAAATGCTGAATATTCTGGTTATTCTAAATTCATTAAATCGAAATTATTTCAGCGCGAATCTCGCCGCCTTGCGGAAGAAGTGGCTAAGCGTCAGTCGAAGGGACGCAAATCGGAGGAGAAGGAAATCCACAAGTTGGAGAAGGCGGAGCACGAAGCGATGCGCATCGCCAACCGTTTGTCGGAGGGGCAGGCACGCGAGCGGGACCAGGAGCAGCAGGAGATGGAGCGCATTGCGCAGACCGAGGAGGAGGCACGTGCACTGGCCCAGGAACTGTTGGCTGTCAACCAGCGGGGTCGACAATGTGAGTAATGAGAGAATAGAATATTTTATGCAAATTTAATGCTAAATTGCAGATTTAAATCACATTTTTTTTGAGTTGTTTCACTAAATTAATTAAATTAAAACATTTTTTCAGTCGCAGAGAACAAAGTGAAGGAGTTGCAGACGGCAGAGAGCCAAGCTCGCGAGCGTTTGCACGAACTGAAACAGCACCAGCGACAGCTGGAGCAGATTCTGGAGACCCGCAAGACGACCGTTCCGGAGACTGAGAAGTTCGCTAGCGAGCGAGTGCAGAAGTTGACGGAAGAGCAGGAGAGTGCTCGAAATGGTTAGAATGCCAACCTAATGACTGAATTCAATGAATTGATTGGGATTTGATAAAATTTTTTTTGCAGAATTGCAAGAATTGGGCCGTGAGCAGCAGCGCGTGCAAGCGGAGGCGAAATTGTGCGCGGATTTGGTGCTCAAATATCAGAAAGAGCGAGAAGGTGGTGGGGATTTTGACTTTTTGGGGTCTAATCGTAATTATGACTTATATAGAGGCCGAACAGCGTATCCAGGAATTGGCTGCAAATGAGGCAAAAAATGGATTTTTTTTAAAGAAATATTTATCATTTTTAGGCTGGTGCTTCTCAGCAAGCCGGATTCTTGACGGAAGAACAGCTGAAGGAGGAGCAGGTGATCCGCGACATGGCTCAAGAGATGACCAATCGCCAGGCGGAGCTTGAGCAGGCCGAATTTGCACTGCAGAATGAGCTGGACAAGCGCCGAACGGAGGAGCAACAGTTGCGCACGCAGATGCAGGACGAGGGCAGTGCGCTGCACAAGACGCGCGAGCTTGTCCAACGTCTAGCACGCGAGCGTGAGAGTGAGTGGATAATGGAGAGGCGGGAAGGCAGCCAGAGAAAAAAAAGAGTAAATGATTTGATTTAGTTGCTGAGCAGAAGCTGAAGTCGCTGAAGGAAGAGGAAGAGCAGGCGCGTCGCAGACTGGAGTCGCTGGGTAGTTCGCAACTGCGCGAGACCAGCGAGCCCGCTGTGGTTGATGTCTACCAGCACACGCGTTACGAGACCAGTAAGGACCCATTCATTGATTTCTGGTCGATTTTTTCTCAATCTGATCATAGGCGAGCCGGGAGTTTCGGTGGAGCCTGCTGAGCATCAGCTGGAGGAGGACAAGGGAGTGCTGAACAAGATCGGGGAAGGCATCAAGAAGCTCTTCTAGCCTGGTTATCCGCCCAATTTTGCGATGCAATTATTGTTTGATCGATCAACAGCCAATTACTGATCTGATAACCCCAAAGGGGCAAATTATATATTTGTTCTTTTATTTATTTTTGCTCTCTGCGAGAGTTCTTTTGTCTATTTCACTTTGATAAAATTATGCTTGCTTGCCAGACTTGGACAATTCGTTTTAAAGGAGGTGGGAGGGGTGTGTCACGCACTTTTTAGTACGGTAACAATCCCCCCGAGCTGGTTTCGTTAATTTGTTATCCGACTTTTATTGGGTGTTCGTGTACCTCGGGCTTCCTTCATGGTTGTATCCTCTTCCTCCCCTTTGCACCTGTCCCTCCACATTCCACTACATATCATTCGCGAACACCCCTCATCAGTTTGTTCATACACAACCTTGCCTCACTCGCAGTCTCTGTTCGTTGTCATGGGGATCTCCATCATCCCAGCAAACCATCTGTTCGGAACGGACCGAAGAGGACGGATTTATGCAGGCAAAATAGATGGAATTGTTGTGTTGGCCTTTAGAGAACGCAGATGGTTGTGGTAACTAACCATTGCCCGAGGGTGGGAAAGAATCCCTTTAGGGGAGTGAGGGGAGGGGGGTGGCGCACGCCCCACCGGCGGAATGTGCAAACACTATGGAAAAGGTAAGGAGGAGGAGGAGAATGTTGGGGAAGGGGGAAAATTACACGCATTCCACGGGGGAAGGGGCGGGAAGAGAAAACGATGGCACAGTGACTTTGGCCAAACGCCACAAATGGCCATGGAAATTGGCGAGTGACTGAGAGATGAGATGAATGCTCCTCCGCTCATCCGCCGAGCCGATGCTGTTGCGGAGCTGCAGCGGCAAGGGTTGCAGAAGGGACAACGACGACAACAAAGTGCAATTGGAGGAGGAAGAAGGATGGTGGAGGGGGAAGCGGAGAAGTTGCAGAGCAACCGATGGAGGACAGAGACAGAGGTCCCCAACCGGCAACAGCTAAAGGGAGCTGGTCCACCTGAGGAGCCGAAACGGTAAGTGAGGATGGGAGGATAGGTACTGTAGGTACGTGTAAATTCTTAAATCTGGACAACAAAAATGGTGGAAGATGAACAACGAAATTGTGACTCCCAAAGAAAGTAATTACTTAACATTATCATGTCTGATTGATCATGGGAATGCCAATAATAAAGTTGACGATGCATTCCAAAAATCATTTTACCAAAACCTGGTTTGGTGTCTGATTAACAAATTTCATTCAAGTATTTTTCGTCTAAAATTTTTTTTTATAAAATTCATCAAAATATGCCTCTCACTATCCCTTTTACCATGCAAAAATTCCTTTCATCGACATTGGCAGTATTTGGAGGGTGTTTATTCTTGGTAATGGGCAGTTGCTATTTTTGTCCAATCCAACCCCGGGATTCCAAGGCAACTGTGTTCACGGTCGGGCAAAAAACAACAACACTTTACAGCCAAAATTGCAGGGTTCCATGAATTCCAAAGAGAAAAAGTAAAATAAAATTTATGGCAAAAAGGGGTTTTTGATAGAGACCGGACTTAACGTTCAAGCAAGATCTTGAACCAAGATTCTTGAAAAATCTTGATCTTGAAAAATCTTGACCCAAAAAATTCAAGAATCTTGATCATTTCTCAAGATTTTAGCAAATTAAGAAAAAAATTTATTTAAATGATAAAAAAAATTATTGAAAATAACAGAGCATATCACACAAAAAGATTTCAATATTGATAATTAATCATTAAAAAATTATCATCTCAGCCAAGGCCAGCCTTTGCCTTGATTCAATTACCCCTTGGAAAAATTACAAAAAAAATTTGACATGAGCTTCAATAAGTGACGTTGGATGACGCAATACGTCAGAATGGACGTCAGAATAGGATTCAGTGTCCAAAATTACCCCGGGGTGATTTTAGATTATTTAAATATTTTTTTTTCAAAATTTTGTGCGGGAGAAGATTAGAATCCGACACAAACGCAAAACATACCTAAAAAGTAAGAAAATCTAAAGTAATGAACAATTAAATGGTAAAAAAACACCGGAATGATAAGTCAGCCAAATAATTGCAAAAAATTGTTGTAAAATGTTGAATGATAGATACAAAAACTATAAAAACTGTACGAAAAACTCCAATTTTTTGATCAAGATCTTGAATTAAGCTTCTTGAAAAATATTGAACAATCTTGAAAAATGGCAAAAGGTTCAAGCAAGATCTTGAACCAAGATTCTTGGAAAATTTTGAATCTTGAACAATCTTGAAAAAATCAGAAAAGGTTCAATCAAGATCTTGGTTCAAGATTTTTCAAGATTCTTGAATCAAGATTCTTGATAAATCTTGAAAAATCTTGTCTTGGTCCGGTCTCTAGTTTTTGATACATATTTATTAAAAGGTTAAAATTGCGCACTTGATCTGGGATTAATTCTCAAGTTAACAGAGAATTTTGGTCGGCCGTCACAGTCTATGACTTGAGTCTTGCTTTTTGATCTACAGTTTGTCTTTTTTTTTGACAACGAACCTTAAGGTATAGAAACTTACATAAGTTAGGACGTATTCCCAGGGACACCAACTATCTTTACCATATTGTTTTGAAAATTTGCAAAGGAAATTGATTAGGATGGGAAAAAGGTAACCTTTCGACTAGTCTAAGTCGGTAACATTCGTTTAACCACTAAAGGTCCCTTTTGCTCTTGATGGTCGTTGCTGCTAGACACGGGTGGCGCCTACACGCGGCAGGCGCAGCCAACCGGCTACGGCTGGTGGCGGGGGACTTGGTCTGGAAGTGGTAGCGGTGGTCCGCGCGGAAACCGCCGACACCGCTGTTCCGAGCCCGAAGGGGTCGATCGAACAGCATCGACTCGGACTTTGGCGACTACGGAACAGGTTGGGACATTTGGACAATGTGTAAACAGCACTTGGGGACAGATTCACGGGGAATGAATGATATGTAACTTATAGAAATTTGATCTTTACATTAAAATGAGTGTGATCAAGATAATAGAACGGAGTTCTCGGGGTTGTAACTTACTCCAAGAAAGGTCTACCTTTCGCTGGTTCAATTCTCTGGGATTATTTTCTTTTTCTATGAGAATGTTTATCACGTGAGAACTTTCTTGGCTATACTCAAAATATATCACGATGCTAAATTAGTCTCAACTTTTAATCTTACGTAATGAGATTTTTGCCTTAACAAGCAATTTTAGGAGAGCTTTCGTGTAGTTTATAGTTTGATAAGCAGTTTTGCATTTCTATGGTATTTGGTTAATTTATAATGAATTTTTTGTCCCATCTTTTATGCTTTTGAATCAATATAGGCTTTTCTGACACCTTTGGCTTTGGCTCATCCAAATTTAAAATTTTGAATTTTCCGCCCCTTTAGATGCACTCTTTGGCCTTATGTCCCGGGACAACCGAACAAAGTCCCGGGAACGGTCTCAGGCCGCCAGCATGGGAAGGGACCGGAGGTGGGAGTTCAGCTGGAGACCACCCGGAGCGGCCAAGCCGAAGAGCTTCTCGTCCGCCTCGATGCTGGACGGGTCGACAAAGTTGCCGTCGCTGGAGGGATTTTGCCCGGGCCGGACCAGCTGCCAACTCCAGCACATCACCCGGGCCCAGTTCGAGCTGATCAAGTACAAGCGAAACCTGAACTCCTGATCAATGATTTGGAAGATGGGGGGGGGGTCAATGCTGATCATTTGATCAAAGTCAAACTAATCAGTAAGCAATGAGTGCATCTGATCAATTTCCACGCTTAAATCTAACCAGAATCGGTGATTCATTGCTAACTTGCTAACTAAGCTTCTTTCACTGATCAGTCTTGACCTTCCTTAATTGACTTATTTCCTTTCATTTATTTTATTAATTTGCCCTTTCATATTGATCTTATTAAAAAGGATTGAATTGGCACTTTTAAATCCGCAAAAAAAAACCAAATTTTGCCCTTTTGCATAATATTATGTGTGAAAGACGGCAGAAGGAAGCATTGAAGGACGAGGGTGGGGAGGAGCAAATTGGATTTATTCGGATAGGAAAAGGGGCATTCATTTAAAAATTCAACCAAACTCCAGCTTTTACTTTTTTGAAAAAAATTCTGATTTCCTTACAAGGTTCTGGCCTCTTGGCCACTTTTTGTTTTTGCTCTGTTGATTTTCCTTTCGGTTAGTCAACCTGAATGTTTGGAAATTTTCTTCACTTTTGTCCCAATGGATTTTTATTGCGGCGTCTGTGCAATTAACTGAGGTGACCATTGTTTTGGCACTCTACTGGAATAGCTCCATTTGACAACCCTGGAGAGTTTTATTTTTTTGTCCATTAAGAATGTTTGTGTATCAGGAAAAAATTTTAATCATGTATTTCTTGGACCTCTGTATTTAACTCTTCCCATTTGCCCTTTCAAATATTTCTCACACTCTTCTATCCTTCTCCCTTCCCATCCGTGCTTATTTTGATCCAAATTGTGCCCGACTGTGTCCCTGTGCCTTCCCAGCCCGCCGATCTCCTCCCCTCCCCCTCACATTCCTCGCTGTTTTGAGGGGGCGTGTGCCGTCAATTTGGGTGGCTTTTGCCGCGATTTTTCGAGGACATCTCCGTTTTTGAGGGTCGGGGAAAGAAGGGATGGGGACGACGTAATTGGATTTGGGAAGAGACGAGGGCCGGAGGAGCCAAAGGGGACGGGTTGATGGGCCAGATTATGAAGGGGCCATGGGACGGAGAGGGGGAGGAACATTATCAATGGAAGGAGGGAGTGTTTTGGCACAGAATGTGCCAAAAGGGCAAAATTGGCTAGTATAAACGTGCAAAAACCCGGAATTTAGGATCAACTTGGGCCCTTCGGAAATCACTTAAACATTTAGCTCAACTTTGTTATCACTGTTATGTTTTGGCCTATCCAACTTTAGGAATAATCAATCTCCAAGTAGATCTTTAATTCTTGAACTCTAGCTCTTCATTACCCTCTCCCTTCCAAATTTACATCAAATCCATAGATTCGAGTACAAATGTTTTTTTTCATTTTTAATTTTTTTATCCCAATTCCCCCCCCCCTGCTGATTTTATCCTCTCCTTCACACAGTTCCCTATTATTATTGTTGTGTGCCTTTCCCTTGATCCGTGCCGATGCTGTACAGTCATGTGACCCTGTTGATGTTGCGTGTTGTGGATGTGATCACCAAAACATCGGTGCAACAGTCGGCGAAGATGCTGGTGGGCGAGTTGCCAGGTGATATCCAGATTGGGGCCCTGTTTCCGATGCATCGCCAAATCGCCGGATCCGAGGGATGCGGAGCCATCTGGGAACAATACGGTGGGTCTGGGACAATACAGTATAAAGATTCACCACTACAGCAATTACAGTAATTTCTGAGATAAAAAATTGGATCTGGAAAGTGGTTACTGAAGCTAGCACATAGATAACCAAAGCAGTATCTTTTGTGTCGGAAGATCCAAACGGTTTTCCAGCTGCATTCTTGATCCACTTGAGCTCATCGTTTTTTGGCTAAAAGTTGTTCAATTACTGGCAAAAAGCCATTGAAGCCGATTTTAGCACCAAATGCACCGATGAGTCGATTTTAGTTTCAACCATTTTTTGTAAGCCTAAGCTATGTGGTTGATTTGGGACCAAGATGGTTTGTTACGTTTTCAGGCATCCAAAGGGCCGAGATTGCAATGCTGACTGTGCAAGAGTTGAACAAAGTATTGCCTTTTCGGCTAGGGATCACCATCCGGGACTCTTGCTGGACCGAGCGGATCGCCATGGAACAGGTCTAGCTTTCTTGGCCAATTTCGATAGGTTCCCTCATCCTTCTTTAAATAATATTTGTATCATAAATTGTACAATATTATCTTACAAGTTAGTAAAAGACAGTTATCGGTGAAATAATGACTGGAAATTTTCCTCCCCTTCTTTAAGCCGGTCGGGGGATTTCCAACTTTCAAATTTTGATTCCAGGCCATCGCCTTCCTTCGCGAGGGGGTCACCCAGTGCTCGTGTTGTCAGACTGCGGGCTGTCAGAAGAAGTCGAACCCGGTGGTGGCCATTGTGGGCCCCGCCAAGTCCTCCACCACCATCGCCGTGCAAAACCTTCTCCAGGTGTTCCGGATCCCCCAGATCGGCTACTCCGCCACCACCACCGATCTCAGCGACAAGGAACAGTTCGGATACTACTTGAGGTAGTGGCGGAATGGACTCGGTGCAGAATAATCTCTGTCCAATTGCAGGGTGGTGCCGTCGGATGCCTGGCAAGCGATGGCCATCAATCGCTTGCTTATGCACTTCAATTGGACCTACATTGCTGTGGTGTACAGTGCCGGTATGTTTAGTATAGTGTGAGAGTAGGTGCTGAGCCTTCCAGAGAAACGCGGGATGGAAGGATTGACCATGGAAGAAATCCCAGGGCCCTGGGGATTATGGTGTTGAACCTTATGGCATGAACCCTTCCCCAGGCTTGGACAAATAGAATAGTCTCAGCTTTATTCCTCTAAGACGATCTCAATAGATGGATACAACAGAACGGTTGTCCCATCATCAGCTCCCGCCGATCAACTCTCATTCCCGACTGACTCATCCCATGGGAAAGGAATGCACAGATGAACTAAAGGGGCGGGGGCGGGGCAAAGGGAAATGGGAATGATGATCAAAGAACAGGAAGGGAAGAGAGTTGTCCAATAGCTCCAAGAAACTGAATTTTGGGCTGCCTCCGGGAGAAACCCTCACAGTATTAATTCGGGGATCCTTAGCATGCGGGTTAACTTTTATTAGTGAGATTGCCAAAATAAAACCATGACCCCACAAGGCAACTACGGTGAGAAGGGTTTCGAAGCGATGGAACGTCTCACCCACAGTCCGAACATCGATGTGTGCATTGCGCATGCGCAGAAGGTGAAGAGTCTGGGCGATGCGAAGGAGTACCAGAACGCACTGTTGACGCTGAACCAGCTGAGGCCGCGTCCGCAAGTGGTAGGTGATCATCCTTTAATCATCCCTTAATTTTGGGCAAATGACGAATGGACTTTTTTTATGAATTAAAACCCGAAGGATACTAATCACTCAAAAATTAACTTCTAAAAGTTGTGACACGAAATCGTATAAATTTAAAATTATTTTTTGATTTACATAATTCTTCACCTCGAACACCTCTAGAAACTCCCGAATTTGGCCGCTTAGGTGGTGTGCTTCTGCGAAGGAATGGCACTGAAGCGGATGTTCCTGGCACAAAAGGCACTGCGCCTGGGCTTATACACCAATGAGGACGCTGACACTTCCGGCAACAACACCACCAAAGGACGCAAGGGACGCGGAAAGCCGCGACCGGTGGAACGCGTGGAAGCATTCCAATGGATCGGAAGTGACGGGTGGGCAGACCGACTGGACGTGGTAAGAGATATGAAACGCATAGATCCATTGTGATTCCGGATCTAATCATGCGTTAATTCCTTTTCATATCTTTTTGCATTTCTATTTCGTTTTCTGACTTTTAAAAATTTTAAAAATTATTTTTTTAGCCTCAAAAAAAAGTTAAAATGAATTCTTCCAATATTAGTTATTTCTATTACAATTATGATGCGGAAGAATTGTCGACCGATGAAGAAGACGAATCCGAGTGAACGAACAGGGAAATTATAAAAATGTTTTAAATTTGTAAAAGGGTTTTTAAGGGGGAGGGGGACAAAAAGCTAATAAGCTCATCCGAATACACTCCAACTCCACCAAAAACAGGGTACCCAAACGTCCTTTTTAAAGATTTGTCCTTTTTGAGGGTTGCCCATCTTTGAAATTTAAATGTCCTTTTTTCAGACCAAGGGTACCCTTTTGTCTTTTTTTGGGTTTTGAAAAATTTTATTCAAAAATGACCTATTTTCTTAAGGAAAAAAGATTAATTTTTAAAATTTCTCCGGCAGCCCCTTGACGGGACCGCGGGTACCCCACACAATGGATTTTCTTCAAAAAATCTTTGAAAATCCAGAGATTGGAAATTGCTGGAATAAATGCTTCAGAAAAAATGAGTGATATTNTTTTTTTGAGGCTAAAAAAATAATTTTTAAAATTTTTAAAAGTCAGAAAACGAAATAGAAATGCAAAAAGATATGAAAAGGAATTAACGCATAGGAGTGGAATCGAACCAGTGGCTTGTGCGAAGAAACCCAGAGCTATAACCGCAAGACCATAAATGTTGTTGTTTACTTGCGGTTGGATTTAGGATAGGAAGGGGTCAAAGAAAGTTGAGTGGCCCCTGGGGTTGATTTTTTCTATTGGCGAGGCAAATTTGACACCAGATTTATTCAACAACCGGGGGTGCTCTATCGATCTGCGGATCCCGTTTTTCACCAGGTTTCGGACACCTGGGAACCTTCCCTTGTCAGCTTTTTCAGTAAATCAGCGCCAAATGCCTAATTTGAATATTTTCTTGCGCAGGTGGAGGGTGTGGAGGATGAAGCGGCTGGCTCCTTCTCCATCCGGATCCACTCTCCTAATGTGCACAACTTCTCCCCTTACTATTTTTCGCTGAACCCGCACAACCACACGCGCAACCCGTGGTTCCGCGAGTTCTGGCAGCAGAAGTTCAAGTGTCTGCTGACGGTGCCCAAGGACGACACGGTCAGCAAACTGTGCGGGACCAGCGAGAACCTGACATCCGGGTACGAGCAGGACCCTAAGCTCAGCCAGGCAAGTGCCAGCAGATGCCAATTGGGTCCCAAAATGATCAGATTAGGCTGAATGGTCGAAAACAATCCATTCGAATTCATGGGACCTATCAGCAACCTGATATCCCATAGGGGTGAGCTTTATCCAACAACATTGTTCAGGTGATCAACGCAATCAGAGTTGTCGGGTATGGTCCACTTATTTATTTGGCATATCAACATTGTGTTAGTTCTTTCCTGCTTACATGTTAGATATGCCCTTCGGGACATGTACAATGACAAATGCCCCACTTCTCACCAAAATATGTCCGCTAGTTCCTTGCTGAATGCCCAGTTCGGATTGCCTTGTCCCGAGATGGAAACCATCAATGGCACTTTACTTTTTCGGTTGTCCATTTTTCGATTTGGCAACTTCCGTTTCGATACCGAACCCCTTTTAGGTACATGATGAACGTGAGTTTTGTGGACGAGTTCCAGCAAGAGATCTCCTTTGATCAGTCCGGCGACCCCCCGGCCTGGTCTTTTTTAAGAACCAGTCAAATCCCAAACTCACAATTTTCTCAAAGGTACGACATTCTGAACTACGTCGGGGGTGATCACTTCCGACTGGCCGGCGACTTTCGCCAGATGGCCACGGGGACGCACAGGTTGCGCATGCACCAGCGGAAGCTGATGTTCTATGATCAAACTACGGAGATGCCAGAGTGAGGGGAAATGACCTAAATTGTTGGTCAAATAGGACCAAAAACTCTGAACAAGTATTCCAAAAACCATGAGGTTGTAGAATGGAATATCATACAAAAAATGATAGTTCCATAGCAAAAAAGTTATAGAATTGTTTTTAAAAATACTGTATCAAAATTGTTCCAAAACTACCCTATTTCTTTTACAGATCAGTGTGCAGTAAACCTTGTGGCATCGGACAACGAAGAAGGCTGGGAAGTTAAAATTGTCATGATTATAATGACAATTTATAGACAAAGCACCGCTTGTTGTTGGCTGTGTGATACATGCACGGATGCCCAGTTCGTCAACCAGTCCAGCAACCAATGCCAAGATTGCCCGTTCGGCCATTGGCCTGAACCAAAATACCGACAAAGTTGGTGGTCCAAAAAGTCAGAAACTGGGAAACCCAGTTCAGAGAGTTCTAATAAAACAAAAACATAAGATAATCAAAGCCAGTTTGAGTAAATAAAACACCTAATCGGCGGAAAGTAGAAAGATATGCTTGGAATGCTCGCTAGCAACTGGAATTGTGTGAGTAATGCCAAAGTGCATTCCAGGTTGTGTACCGATCAACCCCGACTACCAAAGCTTGGCTGGCCTAGCACAAATGGCCGCCTTGGCCTTCGCCAGCATTGGCATCATCTGCACCTTGATTTGCATCCTGGTGTTTGTCCACTACAATTCAACGCCTGTCGTCAAGGTACATACATAGCTCAAATTCTCCTCTAAAAATTCGGGAGATATGTAATCCTTCCATTATTGGTGGCCTTATTTATTGTTTTTGTGGATTAATTTCACCCAAACCTGATTCTGCGTCTACCCTATCGTAATTTCCATGAGTGAACCGTACATCCAGTTCCACCACCATATCTTTTACCGTACTCTTCATACTCTACCCCCTTCATAGTGCTATCTTTTCGTTACCGTACCATACAGTATTCCCTCGTACTGTTGCTTCTTCTTACAATACCGCACTCATCAGTCCACCACTCGCGAACTGTCCTACATCATCCTGGGCGGCGTGGTCACTTGCTACCTGTGCACCTACGTGCTGCTCGCCCGTCCCTCCCATGTCGCGTGCTTCATCTCGCGCGTCTTGCCCCCGATCGCCTTCTCCGCCATCTATTCCGCGCTGTTCACCAAAACCAATCGGATCGCGCGCATTCTGGCTGGCAGCAAAAAGCGCATTCTGACCAAGAAGCCGCGCTTTCTCAGCACTTTCAGCCAGGTTTTAACCATCTGGCACCAATGGAAATTCAATTGCTAAAACGACAAAATGAATATTTTTGCAAAGAAACGATATGCCAAAATGTAAGATTATTTTTATTATTGGATCAACCCAATTAGGTGGTGATCACGTGGACTCTGGTGGGCATCCAGTGCGTCATCGTGGCGGTCAGCGTGATGGAGGATATGCCTCGGGCGGATTTCGACAAGCAATTTTTGCCGGTGGGAACTTTGCAGATAATTTTTTGTTTTGAATGTGATTGCTAGCCAGCATGCCGAACTTATTTGTCCGCATCTTTTCGAAACCCCTTGCCTTTCCGGTCATTATTGGCATGGATAATGGATAATCTGCAAAAATTCATTTTTTGACCATTTTAACTTGAAGATAGCAACTTTAAAGTTCGAAGATTAGTTTCCTTTTCTATGCAGAATTTTTTTTGATCTTTAAATTTAATTAAATTGCAATTTAAGCGTCGGCTGGTGGAGATCTGCTACTCCTCTACGCGTGCCTTCCTGACTCCGTTCGTGTGGAACTTCATCCTGATCCTGTTCTGCACCCTTTACGCTTTCAAAACGCGCAATTTGCCCGAGAACTTCAACGAGGCCAAGTTCATCGGATTCACAATGTTTGTTTGGGGACCATCAAAGCTTTCCGAAAAAATGCCCATTGGATTGAAGGTACTGTACCTTGGTGACTTGGGGCGCATTCGTGGTGTTGTATGTGAACGCAATGAACAAGGTACCTGGGGGGATAATGGTAATTCTTACCAATCACTCCCATCTGGGTCCCTGATCATTCTTTCTGCTGATCACTTCCATTGGATTCCCCTGATCACTCTCTATGATCACAGGCCCTGACCGCCTCCTTCACCTTCTCCCTGTCCGCCTCCATCGCCCTCTGTCTGCTGTTCTTCCCCAAAATCTTCATCATTCTGCTTCGTCCCGAGAAGAATGTTCGCTCTTCCTACACCACCACCAAACTGATCCGGTGCCATTTCGGCAACTCCCAAGGGCTCACCGACAGCAAACAATTCTCCTCCAAAACCCGAAACAGTTCCCAGTCACTATCATTGGGGTGAGATAAATTTGGAAAGAAATTCGGCAAATTTTGACGAAAATTTGTGGAAAATTAAAAATAATAAATCTCCCACCCTCAAACAGATGTCCCACGCGCACCGCCTCCCTGCACGTGGCCAACCACTCCGCCAGTGCGGCCGGCACTCCGACCACCTCCCAATTCCATTTGGGTGCCGTCGCCGCGCGAAGGGCGGACGCGGTTGTGCAGACGGAAGTGTCCACCATTGCCTATTCGCACCACCACCACCACTCCGGGGCCATGACCAGACGCTTCTCGCGCACATTTTCCGTTATGGGAGGCATGGCTGGCAGGTACTGGAAAGTTGGAAAATTTCAAAGAACCTGACTTGACTCTTTGGAATGATCCGTAGAGACCCAAGTTCAGAGGTAATATGGGAGTTTATTGTTTTTTAATTGCAGAAAAAATTCAAACTGAAACAGATCACTGTTATATATACCCAAAATTGACTTTGGAAAAGCATTCGTTCCTAGTTGACTTCAACCTCCAATTGTGGCCCTAATCAGTCTTGCTCCACAACTATTCCTTTCAGCATTGCCGGACAACACCCTGCCGCGACAACCTCTCTGGGCACGCCCCCGCGCGACTGGGGTCGCGGGTCGGCCGCGGCCTTGCTGGAGCATCACCAGCAGCAAAAGGAGAAGAAATCGCGCCGGAGGACGCTGGACGAGGATGTGATGCAGCTGATCGACTCGTGCCGACGTTACCAGGACGAACGACTGCTGATCAACCCGTCGACCATCCAGAATATGTTGCTGGAGGAGACGGAGGAGCCGGAGCAGCACAAGGCGGGCGAGAAGGTGACCCAGCTGCTGGCCGGAACGGTGCGCACGCTGGCCCAGACCGTGTCGCGCACCACCGCAGGCACACCCACCTCCCTGGGCCGGGAATCGGTACATTTGTCACTCTCGAGCTCTCGACTCATTAATTCATTTTAAATATCCAAAAATATATTTATTCCGTTTTTAAGCGAAAAATTATTTTTAAATCTTCTTTGAAACAATTATGGATTTGAGAACATCTGCTAAATACGTAATTAACTAATGAAATACTAATAAGAGGGGCATGATCAAGGAATACACTAAAATGGAAAATAATACAAAAAAAATCAGGATCAGACCCAGATTTGAGGGGCATCATTATTAGTCAATCTGATCAATTCGCAGCTTGAAAATTTTAATTTAAAAAACCAAACAAAAATGGAATTTTTGTGACCCAGGGACCAACAAACGATACACCTCCGCTTGTCGCTCGAGGGACTGATCCGGCGACACCCCAGGGCACTCCCTCGTCCGTCACCGCGCCAGAGGCACTTTTACGCACGGCACCGACGCGTTCATCCTTGAGAAGCGCATCCGCAGGAGATGGAAACGCAGCCCGAGAGACGCAACAACAGCAGCAGCATCGGGTGGAGTTTGCCGCAGAAGGAGAACGTAAGGAAAGAACGACGGAACAGTCGGAAGCGACAGCGGACCAAAGTTTTGAAGAGGTAGGGAGTGGAGGGGGAGGCATACACGAGAATGAGGGGGGAGGATACACGAGAATGAGGGATCAAGGGAAAATCGAAAAAGGAAATTCGAAAAGCGGGGAAATGCGAATTAAATTTTGACAAATATCAATTTGAATTCGTAATATCCAGTCCAAATTTCGCGAAGGGTGGGTGGTATTTCATACCTTTTGATGCCTCATATCTCCATAAATTAAGCTGTTGCGGAGCCGAGGCATACAACCTACTAGCCGTGCAACTCAATTATGATTATGAGAAAATGAGATACGGAGCTGAACAAGGACCATGATTCCCGAAAAAATGGATTTTAATTTTTTGTTTCATAGAATATTTTCATTGCCTAGTTCCGATTAAAAATGCTTTACTTGATCTTAATAATAATATAGGCCAAATACAAAAAAATAGGTTTTAATACAATAATATGAGAATCAAAAATATCCAAAAATGCCCCAAATAAAATCAAGATCCCGTACTATTGAAGTCTCCGATTCTTTTCCATTCTCCTGATGAGATTGGTCAATTTTCACTCACCAGTTGGATGATTTTCGACATGTTCTGCATCGCAAAATGGGATTTTAATTTGATATTCCCCGCTGTTTGATTTACAACTCACCATTCTGAGAAGACCGCTCTACTTTGATATCATCATCATCGCATTCGGTTCCATCTTCCTCAAAGTCCATTTGTTCATCTAATTCCGATAATTGTTCCATCGCAATTCTAAAATTCCAACAATTTTTTAAATTAATGTATCAATTTTTTGCACAAATAATAGTAAGACAAGATTTTATGAAGTGATTATTTTATTCATTTCTTTGGCTTCCATTGGAGCTTAAAAAGGATTTTGTTGTAAAAATAAATTAAAACACATAAAAAATAAATTAAAGTTATAATTTATAAAGTTAACCTATAAACTAATAGATCATCTACCAGGTCGTCCGATAAAAAATCGATGTTTTGGTATTCACGTGAACATAACTCCGTAAAGGATGATTCAAAAATCTAAAAACTTGTGACAAGATACTCCTATGTCTCTTTAACATATTTGCTTTTTGGACCAATTATCATTGCTGTTGAAAATCTCGAGAAAAAAATTCCCGAAACGGCCTAGATCAAAAATACCGAAACCGGTTTTCGGGTTTAAGACCAGTTTGTAGACCGGGAATTGGGCTTTTTATAGACCCAGCTTGTAGCCAAATGGATATTACATCGAATACAAAAAACCGCATCTCGATTCCTCCATTCATTGATTTTTTATGATTTTTTCAAACTCTAAAATCGACCAAAAAATGGCCATTTTTCTCAAGAGATTTTATTGAATTTCACTGGAAAAAAGACAAATCGAGATAAGCCGATTTCAAGCCAAAATTGCAAAAATCATAAAAAATCAATGAGTGGACCAATCTACTTCGGGTTTTTTGCATTCAATGCAGCATCCGTTGGGCTACAAGCTGGGTCTATAAACAGCCCAATTTCCTGTCTATAAACTGGTCTTAAATCCGAAAAACCGGTTTGGCCATTTTTGACCTGGACCACTTCGGGAATTTTTTTCTCGAGATTTTCAACAGTAATGATAATTGGTCCAAAAAGCAAAAATGTAAAGGAGATATATGAGTATCTTTTCTCAAGTTTTCAGATTTTTTGAATCATTCTTTGTAGAGTTAAGTTCTCGTGAATACCAAAACATCGATTTTTTATCGGACGACCTGGTAGTAAACTGAATGAGCTCGAAGGATAATGACCAAGTGGACAATAATTCCTTTACTTAATAAATAATCATAAATTTGCCCTCTCCTAAATTTTTTTCCGGCGACTGCCTTGTATTTTAGGGGTCTACATTTTTCCAAAAAATTGGAGCAATATGGTCAAAAAAAGCAAGAATTGCATTTGCGAAGATTCGCTGAAATATCTTTTAAAAATAATTAACCGTTTGTTTGGATTATTTGAAAAATACCTTTCGTCGTTTCCTTCCGAATGCAATGCGCCCATCCGCTTCCTCTTCCGCTTCTCCCTGTCTCGCTTTGCCCTCTTCCGTCTCGCCTCCTCCAGCTCCTTCTCGCTCATCCGTGCCCGTCTTTCCGCCACCTTCCGCCTTGCTTTTGCTCGTTCCTCCTCCAATTCTTCTTTCGTCATCATCATGCGTCGTTCCCTCTGGCGCATTGCCCGCTTCGCGCTTTGTTTGGCGCGTTCCGCATCGTCCATCAGCACGCGCTTCAGTGTGCGCGAATCCGCGCGCGCCGGATCGCAATTTAAAAGAGTTTTGGAAGGAGGACGGCCACGACCTTAAAAAAGGAAAAGGATTAATAAAAATGGAAATTTAAAAAAGACTAATGCTAATTTAAATTGAATATTAATAAAATTTTCATAAATAACAAAACCAATCTAAATAAAACATAGAAAAAATAGGGAGGGATCGACCCCCCATACCCTCGTTCGTAAGGGTCCCAAAAAGAGTACCCCTTCGCAAGGTGGGGGTCAATCGGTGGTGAAAAATTCGAAAAAATGTCAATTTTCTAAAGAAATTGGTCGAAATTTCCAAAGTTTTCTTCAAAGAAAGGAAGTTTTCCCTTCGTAAAATTACAGGCCGATCTTTCTCCTATTTTTTCCATGAAATAAAAACAAAAGAAGTAAAGAGGGGGTCAGTTCTCTCTATGGTTCCCGTGTTTATTTTCGTATAAATTCCTATTGTGTGTCCAAAGGCAGAAAAATAATCGATAAAAAGCAATCTTTTGTGCATTCGATAAGCTATTGTGCTCAAAACCTCCCCCACCTTTTGGAGCAAAGGACAAAAAAAGAATGTGCAATCCAAATGAAATAAAACCTTTTCCCAGAACCTTCGACGACTGCGCTCTCGCGTCAATGAATTGGCTCTTCAACTTCTTCGCCTTCACCAAATAGCGCATCTGATCGGTCTTTTTGGTGAGCACAAAGTACAGGTACTTGATGCCGGTTTCGGCCTGGTAAATTCTCTTGGCCAATTCCCTGTCGGACAGCTCCAAAATGTCTGAGAAGTCGAAACCTGACAGCCTGATTTGTTCCGGGTCCTGACACTCTTGGGGAGTTTCCTTTTCCTTTTTGACATCCTTAAAAACCGGAGACTGCTGATGAGGGGCTTCTTCATCCGGCGGCTCTTCCTTGGGTTCTACTAAAAATTAACTTGTTTTTAGCGAGATATCTTCATTTGTTCTAACCTGGTTCCAGTTTAACAGCATTATTATGGCCATCATTAAAAGCATTCATCGTCGGCAATAATGAAGACAATAGAAAATGCTAATCGATTATTAATTGAAAATGAACATCTAAAATTGAGAGAAAAGTAAAATCGGTCGTAAAAATCCTGTAGAAATCAAATTTTATTTTCGGCGCTATGATTTTATGACGCGTAAACATTCCATGTTAAATTATTGTTGTTTGTTTTTTTCCTCAATTTATCTACTTTGGTAATACTTCAGTTTGTGCGCCCCCTTTTTTGTAAAAAAATTCGATGACCCAAAAATGGTCCAAAATCACATCCTAGGCTCAGTTTTTGACGCTGAATCCGAATTTGACGTCCGTTTTGACCTAATGCGTCATCTGACGTCACTTTTTGACGTCGGAAATTTTTGACGTCAAAAATTTTTTTTTCCAAAATTAAATTTTATGCATTGAAATCAATGAAAAAACAATAAAATTAATGTTCACATGGGTAAAACAAAGAAACGTGGTGCCAAAAATGCAAAATGTATTTAACCGGCTCATAGTACTGGTAGCTAGACGGTTCAATAGGTGAGTGCTGAAAATTATTAATTTTTAACTAGGAATTTTATTGTTGGGCTCGCCTTCGGCGAGCCCAACATTAAGATTGTTAGTTAAAAATAAATAATCTTTCAGCCCGCACCTATTGAACCGTATGGTTGCCTAAGCACCCCACGCATTATAAAGGATAGCCGGGTCATATAATCACCGCCAATTTTTCGTGTAGTTTCGCCATTGTGAAGTTTTTTAGTTGTTCCATGGCCATTTTATCACAATATAGATGTATTTAATCTAAAAATGAAATTTTGAAAAAAAAATTTTTTGACGTCAAAAAATTTCGACGTCAAAAAGTTGCGTCAGATGACGCAGGACGTCAAAATGGACGTCAGAATCGGATTCTGCGTCAAAAACTGGCCCTAGGACGTCATTTTGAGGCGTTTTTGGGACATCGATTTTTTTTACAAAAAAAGGGGGCGCACAAACTGAAGTATAGCCTCTACTTTTTATGTGCTATTTTGCAAGAAGGAATTCGCTTCGAAAGATCCTAGAAAAGTCCATTTCTATCGAGAGACTATTTTAATTTTAACATACAAGTTAATAACAATATGTAATATTCTATATTATTACTCCATTTTTAATGGCTTCTCGTTTTTAGATTTGGGAGTGAGTGGTGCTAGGTCGTTGAAAAAAAGTGCCAAATGATATAGTCAAACCCAAAAACTTTTAGACTTGTTAGACCAAAAGTATAAAAGGCAAAACTGTGCGGAATTTGATGCTCTATCTTCTGGTATTTTTATTTATTTTTTTGGAATTTACAGCTGATTTTTAACATGAAAATCGCAATTCGCAATATACCTAAAATTAAAATAGACTCTCGATAGAATTGGACTTTTCTATGATCTTTCGAAACGAATTCCTTCTTGCAAAAAAGCACATAAAAAGTGGATAAATCGAGGAAAAAGAAACAAATAACAATAATTTAACATGGCATGCTTTCGCGTTATAAAATCATAGCGCCAAAAATAAATTTTGATTCTACAGGATTTTTGCGCTGATTTTAGGTATATTGCGAATTGCGATTTTCACGGCGGACACACGTGCAACTTTGACAGAATTCCAAAATTAAATGAATAAATAATATTTTTCCATGGAAAGGGTTTTTCTAGCCATTAATACACAAAATGAAAGAACTACGTTTTGTGGTCAATATAAAAAATGATTTTTATCCATCGATCCATTTTTACGGAAAAAATTACCAAGAAACTAATATATTATTACTTATTAGTTTTAATAGGGGGTAAAAGAATAGAGGTTGCATGAGTGCTTCAAATATGTCCGCCGAATCATTTTGTGTATTAACTAGTATACTAGTAAAAAATTGGCGAAAAATCAAGACCTGATGAAAAATCAGAGATTTGATTAACCATGGACAAAATCTGAGCTCAGATTTGTATTCAGCACCCCAAAAAACCCCAAGTGCGAATTTTCAGCTCTTTTTATTTCGGCACCATTGCCCAAATTAAAACTTCGAAATTTTTCGAAAATGTAGAAAAGTGGTTTTTTCGCGAAAAATACGAAATTTTTGTTCAAATTTCGACTATCAGAAGATAGAGCATGGGTGTAATTCCGAATGTGGCCTCCGTGATTTTTACTCGCGCCATATGTCAATCAATTCCTCTCCCTGAGAGCACCATGAATATGTTTAAATTTTTGGTACTTGTTTGGTTTACGTCTCCGATTTTTTCAAATTTTTCAAAAAAAAATTTTTTCTCGTAAATTCTTATAAAAATTAATTCCCTAATGTAATTTCTGACGCTGAATCCGATTCTGGCCTCCATTTTGACGTGCTGCGTCATCTAACGTCACTTTTTGACGCTGACGTCAAAAATATTTTTTCGTAAATTCTTATAAAAATGACTTTACTAGGGTAATTTTTGACGCTGAATCCGATTCTGGCCTCCATTTTGACGTGCTGCGTCATCTAACGTCACTTTTTGACGTTGACGTCAAAAATATTTTTTTCGTTAATTCTTATAAAAAAGGCTTTCCTAGGGTAATTTTTGACGCTGAATCCGATTCTGGCCTCCATTTTGACGTGCTGCGTCATCTGACGTCACT
>LDKF01000963.1:8581-24396 GCA_001026735.1 Rotylenchulus reniformis
CGCCCCTGTGAGAAAAATCGTCAGAATATAGGATACAAAGTCGAATTTATCTCCATGATGTTTTTTAGGTTATTTTTTGGATATTAAAAATTCAATAAAAATTTTCGTTAATATAATGAAACGATGTCTTTAAAAAATAGTTTAGTAATCACAAATCAGATTTTAATTTAAGGCGGAGATGAATGAATGTTTTAAAATTTTGTGTGAAGTAGAACACCATTTAAATCCAAAGCAATTTTTCAATTTTGGCGCTAAAAGTGTAAAGTGAATGTGGGAAATTTTAGAACCAAGGTCAATCTAAATCGACGAGTTGTTTGACAAATGAAAGTTCAAAAAATGAAGGATGCGAAAGGGAAAAAATGGAAAATCCCTTAAATAAAAGGTGATCAATCACGGCTGGTCAAAAAATGAAACATTTTTTTTTAATTTTATGGCCAAAGATATATTGAAGAAATGATGAGAATAGGAAAAATTCAAAAAAAATGTTTAAAGGTGATCAATTATGCCTGGTTTAGTAAATTATATAAAAAAACAAATTTGAAGACCTTGAGTGAAAAGAAAGGAATATTTAGCAGCAGCAAGAAGAGTGTCGTCTGTCAACTCAAACAATGAATAAAAGTTGGCCAAGAGCCAGATGAGACAGACAGACAGCGAAATCAAGAGAGATTACGGCATAAAAAGAAGCAGAGTGAGGCAGAGAAAGTTGTTGGCAGAGGGGATGAGGACGAAGGAAAGCGGAGAATTAATTGGGGGCGAACGCGAAAACCTTAATGAAGGGGCGCGAATTATGATATTGGGAATGGGGAGGATTAGAGCTTAGAGGCAAGAAGACCTACATTTCTGCAGTGGAAAAAATTTAAAAACGGGAAAATTTTTTGTCGGCCTGAAAAGAGCAAGTCGGCCTGAAAAGAGCAAGAAGGGATTTCGACCTCACTTTAACTATGAATTAAGTTTGGTTCGGAAAAAAAGATTGTATAAGAAGAATATGTATTAAGTGTGCTTTAGGGCTAGGGAATTTCCAAATTGGAGGTCAATGTCAGGGATGTATCTAGGGGAGGAGGAAATCCCCTTCCCCTAAACTCAGAAAATCAGAATAAAATTCAGAACAGAACTCGTAAGTAATAATAAAAATAATAATTAATAATGAATTCAAAACAAAAAGTGAAAATAAAATCTCAAATTTTTTGTCGCGGGACCACCGGCAGCTTGGGCAAGGAAAAGTCAAAACAGAATTCTCCCAGCCCAAACCCGAATCCTGGATATAAAGGAGGGAAAAGTTAAGGACTAATTTGATCAGCAGAAAAGAACAAAGTTTAGGACTTTCATCAGTGGATTCTCAGCCAAAAAGTCCAAAATGTCACGGGCGAGACAATTGTCTCTCTTCTTCCGCAAGAGAAGAGAGCAAAGTTCGTGAAAACTAGGACTATGAGGGGAAGAGAGAGCGAAGGGTTGGCAAGGATTTATTTACGACGAAAAGACAAGGAGACACTTGTCGATGTGGACCTAACCCAGCTATTTGACGTCAAAAATTTGGGTTTTTTGCAAACCAAAATTCGTGCGAAAAGTGTACATTTTGGCTTAAAATTGTTTGCGCAAGAAAAAACGAAAGCGAGTACGAACAGGGCTACTATTTTTTAAAAAATTGAAAAAAAAATGTTGAAAAAATTCGCAAAAAATCGGAAAATTTTACGTATTTTAAACTAGATGAGAACCGAATGTTTAATATCGCAAAAACTACAAAATAATCATAAATCGTTAACATTGTATTTATAAAAAAGTTACAATGTATACCTAAAAATCCCAACCCTAGAATATGTAGTTTTGCTGAAAAAAACTATTTAAAAATTCATAAAAAATTATGTTGCGGGATTTTCGAGAATTACAAAAATGCTAGGCCTCAAGAAATGCTCGGTCAAGCGTGAGAATGACCCTATAAAAATAAAAACGTGTTCAAGTGTTGTGTGGGTCACAGAATGAGAGTGAAATGAAAATGTAAACGGACGCGGACACAAGCAAAATTAAAGGGAAATGAAAGGGAAAGGTCAGTCCACTAAACGAGGATTGGGGTCAAAATGTCTCCGCCCGAAAGGTTAGTAGGCCAAAACGCCGCCAAAAGTTTAGGTAATTTAAATAGGCTAATTCATTGACGCATTTGGCTCTCAAATTTTGATTTTGGAATTGAAAAATGATTTTAAAAAAATCTGGCGGTGTTTTGGCACTTGTGGTGTTTTGACTCGTTTCGTGGAATCGCCAACCAAGTGAATGTGGAAAGAGAAACAGGAATGAGGAAATAGTACATGGTGACAAAGAGGGCAGAGAAAGCATGCATGCGAAGCAAAATTAAATATAATGGCTAGACAATAAGCGAACGTGGGAAAAGAGAGGAAATGGACGGAGAGAGTTCGCGCGATAGAGAAAGAGACAAAAAGTGCCGGCGACGGCCATTATTTGAACGGGCGCCAATTTTTGCGTAATTGAATTGCTCACGCGCGCGTAAAGAGGTAGGGAGAGCGATAGCGAAGCGAGGAAAGTGAAATTGTTGGATTCGAATGTTGGAATTGGAGCAAACATGAGAAATGAATGCTGCTGTTCTCAATTCGAGAAAATCTTCGGGTTTTTAGCTTTTTAGTTTTCATTCTTAAATTCGAAAAATTTCATTCTCGATCAACGCACTAAAAATTAGGCAAAAATATAATTTTGCGAAAGAAAATTTTTTGCATAAAAATAAAAAGATTCAGCAGGTGCTAAAGATCAGGGGGAGCAAACATGATTCGAGTGAAGGAGAATTGTATAATCAGTAGGGCGCGCAATCGTATGGAAATCCATATTTTTTCTGCACACTCAGAACGGCCTGGAAACCACGTAAAACACGTTTTCCACTTGATTTGAACCTTCTAGCACCCATTTTAGGATCCATATTTTCCATATTTTTCCATATTTCGGACTTTTTGTCCATATTCCATATTTTCCGTATTTTCGTCCATATTTCGCCATTTTTAAAGAAAATTCTTAAACAAAAATGCAATAAAATCCGAAATTTATGATTTTTTAGAAAAAAAAATTTTGAAAAAAATTTTTACCAAAAAATTCTCGGAAAAAATTTTCAGTTAATTTTCAGAAAGGGAAATATGAAATTAAACTATTTTTTCCTCCGTAAATTCATTTTTAAGATATTAAAATGATTTTTAGAAGAAATATTTTCATTTTTTCTGCCAAAATTTCGCCAATTTTTATCCATATTTTCCATATTTTTGTCCATATTTGGAGAAAATTTCGTATTTTCGTCCATATTCGGCGATTTTTTGTCCATATTTTATGGCCATATTTTGCGATTTTTTATCCATATTTTTGCGCGCCCTAATAATCAGCACAGAAAAGCCAGATAATTCCAACTTTTATTTTAGCCACTCGATTTTATGACGCGAAAACATGTTTCATTAAATCATATTGCTGTCTGATTTATTTTTCTCTGTTCATTTCATTTTTCCTGTAATAATTTATAAGAAGGAATTCGCTTCATAAAATTGAGGATTCAAAGCGTTTCTCCCGGTGCTCAATTTTTATTTTAGAGATTGGAATTGTAGAGGAGAGATTAAATTTTTACCGTTTTATTGATTTTTTGTTCATGAAAAAAAGTAGAAACAGTAGGTCAAAAATTTTGTAATTTTTTTATAGAAAAAATTAGAGTTTTTAATAGAAAAACTACCTGGTAGAACTATTTTTTATAGAAAAAACAGAAATCACGAAAACTAGAATGTAAAATATTTCCGATCTCCACAAATGAGAGAGCATAGCGGTTGAGAAAAAGAGCATACGTGTGCTCAGCGTGCTACTACGGAACAACCGACCCACGAAAGATCGAATTACCCACTTACCTAACGTGTTTGGTGTCATAATTTGCTCTTCATTTCAATTGTGAGTACCAAAATTTACAAAAAAATAAATAAATATAAGAATGTTGCTGTTCTTGTTCATGTAAATGATGAAAAAAGCCTAAAAATTTTCTACAAAATAAAAAAATGAGCAAATTCAAAAGGGGAAAACATAGATGGAATGTGGAAATGCTATGTTTGACTTGCCCGATCTGTTGCAGGGTGCGAATCGAAAATTTTCCAGAATACCGGTGATCCAGATAGCGGCCGCCGGAGAAAATTTTTGAGATTTTAGTCCTGATTTTTTTTTAGGAAATTTTCACATTTTTTCCCCAAAATCCCAAAAATCAGGACGAATGTGACAAATCAGAACATTTTATATTTTCTCAGATTTGGACCCTCAAAATCAGAACATTTCTGATAAATCAGAACAGATTCGCACCCTGATGGTCTGATGAGATCAAAGATCAACAATGGATCGATCGGATCGATCATTCCTCGAACACTTCTTCGCTGGCCAGGCTCGGCGCCCTGCCCATGGCGATCCCTCCGGGTCCCAAATTCTTTGGTCCTCCTGTCGAGGATTCATCACCCTCCTCCTCACCCGTGGTTGTCCGTCTCGAGGTTGAGGACTCGAGTCGGTCGTGACGGCTGAGTAAATGGAAAAAGCGATGTTTTAAGTTAAAAAACCCGAATGGCGTCAGCGCATATAAATTCCGCATCCCTTCGCAACCCCATCCGATGCGGAAGAGTTGCGGAGGGATTTCAGATGTAGGTAAGCGGAGGGATTACGGAGGCTGGTGTCATAGTGGCGCCGCCATATTGACCACAAATCGCTTTAAGCACCTGTGACTAGAGATCGGCCTGGACCTGGATCCAGACCTGGTTTTTTCCTGGATCCAGAGTCCAGATCCAGGCATTTTTTGGAATCCTGGATTTTCCTGGACCTGAATTTTTGTTTCAGAAAATCCGGATCAAGGTGGTGGTCTGAATCCGGGTCCAGATCCGGGCATCCGGGAGCTCTCAAAAATCCGATCTCTACCTGTCACTAATGAAGAGACTCAGAAATGGGAAAAATAGTAAACCCGGCTTCCAGCAGCTTAGTTTTAAGAAAAAAAAATTCTAACCCATTTTTGTTCTTAAAAATTGCGCTTCTAACGTTCTTATGCATGAAAATCCGATTTTTTTCCTGCCGGACCTGGCGAACTCGGCACTGCTGGTGGACTCGGCGCGCATCGCCGCCTCATTCTCGTCCGCCTCCTTCGGCATCGTGGTCCGGCGCATCAGGCGCCGGAAGGACGAGCGGAGGGTGGATCCGATGTGGAAGTAGGAGGCGGGCGCAGAAGTGGCGGTGGGGGATCCGCCGCCGGCGCACCCGGCAGGCGCTGCCAGCTGGGCGCCCGCGCTGTTCTGCGACGAGCACTCGGAGGCGGAAGAGGTGGACGCGGTGCGCGGATGGTGACCGCGTCGCTTGATATACCTGAAAAAACGAAAATTCGAAAATTCGAAGCATTGAATCTTGAAAAGTCTGCGAAGTAGAACCCGAGGCCGGACTTATTTAGGTCAGGACTTTTTCCGGATCCGGGGTCCGAGTCCGGCCTTTTTTGGGAGAACCCCGGACTTTCCGGATGCGGTTTTTTCTACACTTCGGATCCGTTCGAGGGTGTTTAAAAAATCCGGGTCCGGATTTTTTAAATCGGACTCTACTTCAAAGATGCCTACCGATGTCCGTTGGTCAGTCCATCGGTTGCTGCAGGCGCTGCTGCAGGTGCCGCCTTGCGCGACGCGGCCGCAGGTCCGATGGCGCTGAAGCGCGGGGACAGCGACGCGCCCAGCCACGCGCTCATCAGTCCCCCGCCGCCTAAGGGCGACCGTTCCGCGGAACTCTCCGAGCTGGTGCGCGCGCTGGCAGGCGCGCCTCCGCGCTTGCACTCGCGCAATCGGCCGGCCGCCTCCTGCCTGCAATGGTCGTGCGTCGCCTGTGCGCACTCCCTGCAACGCAGGCCCTGCCGCATCCACAACTGAAAAGGAAAAATGATCATGATAAGAATTAGGCCACGTACCGTAATACGTACTGGGACTTCATGAAATGAAGTAAGAAAGTTCAAGGTTTTTCAACGGTGCTATGGCGTTTTAAAAAAGTGCTAAAACTCCCCAAAAAGCTTTTTTGTAAAGCCTTCTAGGCCAAAACTTCCAGCGACTAATTTGTGCAGAATTTTATGCTCTATCTTCTGGTATTTTTATTTTTCGAAATTTGAACCAAAAATTAATATCGAAAAATAGGGTTTTTTGCGAAAATTTCGAACTTCTTGGTCGAATTTTGAAAAACTAAAAATACCCACAGATGATAGAGCATAAAATTCTGCACAACTTACAAGTTAGTCGCAGGAAGTTTTGACCTAGAAAGCTTTACAAAAAAGTTTTTTTGGGGAATACTGGGTTTTGGCACTTTTTTTAAACGACCCAGCACTTTATATATTATACGGGCAATACTCGATAAAGTACGTAACATTGCTATGTATTTTCACAAAAATTTCCTGTAGTACATGCACGAAGTTCATGAAGTGCGTTCTACTGGGTGCTCATGTTTTGTACATTTCACGTGTTTTAGTACGGAACTACTTTATACGTATCTCCCTGACTACTGGTACTTGTGACCTAAGAATACAGTGGGAGGCTCACCAGTTTTCCGCAATGCGCGCACACCGCGGGGGTCAGGAATTGGGAGTGCTGCCAGGCGTGTAACTGCTGCATGCTCGTGCCGTTGCGATCGAGCGGCAGGCGCGTCGCCGCCCCTGCAGGTCGGCGGTTGTTCAGCTGCCGGAAGTGCGTGCGCATCTCCGCCCGGCTGATCAGTCCGTCCCGATCCGCATCAATCACCCCAAAGGCGTCCAGTGCGGGGAAGTTGGAGGCGAACTGTTCGAATTCCGCGCGCGAAATGTAGCTGAACAATTAAGGGTAAACTTTGGCAAAAATCCGGAAGGCCAGTTGCGGAATGCGGTACCCGTCGCGGTCCGTGTCGTAGTGCTTGAACACCGCGTCTACCATGGCCGAAATGTGCCTGTAAAGTGCGTATTATGAGAAAATCCCAGCAGTACTCGGAATTTCACATTTTATTCGTACAGATACTTCGTAAGAGTACAGGCACTTCGTACTCATACCGCACTTTCTAAGGCTTTCGTATTGCGCGTGTCCGTACTTTGTTCACGTATTTTTCATATTTCCTATTCATTTTCCATTTAATAAATTTTTTCGATAAAAATAATAGAATCTTTATCCTCGTTTTAGAATAGAAAAAAAAAGTTTAGAATCTTTTTTTTTATTTTTTGAATTTTAGAGATAGAAGTTAAAGCTCAAAAAATGTGCGATTACAAACCAATTATCTTGAGAAATTTGATCAATTTTTGCCGGGTTTTTTTTTGGAAAACCATTGCAGTATGGGGTGTCGGCGGCCCCGACAGGGGTCGCCGGAGAAAAATTTGAAAATTTGGACCCTTTCTTAAGAAATCTTGTCGATTTTTTTTTTGGCCAAAGTAGGGCCAAGATTTTTGCGAAATGCACTAAATGTGTCCAATTAAATTTTTTAGTTTAATGCAGGGCTGCCAACTCTCTGATGCCTGAAAAAAGTACAAAAGGGCGAAANTGGCGTCCCCAAACGCGTGAGGAGTGCGGTTGACGCCCAGGAAGTGCGTGCACAGGTGCGACAGTTGGCCAACGCCTTTGAAAAAATGATCGAAAATGAGAAAAATGATCAATGATCAGGTTCAGGAGGATCGATAAATGATCAAGATACGGATGGATGATCAAAGTGATCAATGATCATATCGTAAATTATCAGGATCCCAGGAGGTCCATATCCGATCTATGGACAATTGGGCACCAAAAATCTTGGGAATCCAGCGCGTCTCTTGTATAGCTTTGAGTGCTTCATCAATTCCCCAGATAGGTACACAAATTGGGCGCGGGACTCGCTCTCAATCTGAGGACGTGTACCACATCATTAGGCCATAAAGTTATACAGGAGTCACGATAATGTACCAGTCGTGTGCCCCTAGTCCTTGAGAGTCCCGCACTCAATTGTCGAAAACCGTTTTGGTGCCTAATAGTCCAAATATCTTGGTGCTCAATTGTCCTTGACTCCCATATCCACCACCCACATCTTTCCGAGATCCGCCGCGACTTCTCGAACTGATCAAGGCCCGCGCTGTGCCAGAAGGCGATCAGGTCCTTCAGGTGGACTCCCCTGGAAAAGCTCGAGGCGTTTATTAGTATTTGGATTAGGAAATCCCCGACATTTTGAGGCCCATCCAATGCCTGATCCTTGACATGGCATCCCCGCGGTGGGTTCGGGGATGAAATGCACCCCCCTATTGTTGAAATTTTGTANAGGGACGTAGCCAAGATTTTGGCTAGGGAGGGGAATGGGGGGGGGGGTGGGGGTTCCCGGCGGCCCCTATCGGGGCCGCCGGGGAAATTTTTTTGAGGTTTCATCAAATTTTCTCAAGGAAATTGACCAATTTTTTGCCTTTAGTGAAAAAGTTTTCTCTAAATATTTTAAACAAGAGGACCCTTTTTCATTTTTGGACTTGGCTTTTTGGGCACACAGTGTTTATAGTTTATAAACTGTGCGCCTGAGAAAATAATTATGAAATTTTAGTCTTTTTCTTAAGAAATGTTCATTTCTAAGACATTTTATTGAAGAAAATCCATTGTATGGGAGTGCCGGCGGTCCCGATAGGGGCCGCCGAAGAAAATTTTGAAAATTTGGTCTTTTTCCTTAAGAAAATTGGTCATTTTTTGCATAAAATTTTTCTAAAATCCAAAAAAAGTACAAAAGTACACCCATCGTCCAAAAAAGTACAAATCTTTACAAAAAGTACATTTGGCAGCCCTGGTTTAATGGGATGTTTTAGTCATAATGAAACTTTTTCCTTTAAGATGCTTTAAGATGTCTAATATAAAATTGGTTGTTGGTTTGGAATTTGAATATGGTTAGCAGTTTCATGAGTTTTGTGAAAGAAAAATGGCGAAAATGAATTTTTGGTTGTGATATATTGACATTTTGGGGCAAAATTTTTAATTTTTTAGGAAAATTTAACCATTGAAGCTTTTTCACTAAAATTTTTCACTAAAATTTTTAAAAATTTTTGCCAAAAATGCCATTCTTAGAGGTGCATTTTCAGTCCCGGTCAGTCCCGGTCTCAAAAACCGGGACCGGGACCGGGACTCCAGTCCCGGGGTGACCGGGAATCCCGGCCCGGTCCCGGTCAGGGCTGGGCTGGGCGAAACTCGGGAACGTTGCGAAACATGAAACACGAAACGAAACAAAAAATTTTATGAAACTTGAAACACGAAACAAAAAAATCGCGAAATTTCATGAAACACGAAACTTTTTTAAAAAATTTTCCTTAAATTTTTTAGTTTTAAAAAATCATATGATCAAAAATCCATTAATGAGTAATTTTGATGAAAGTTCTTACAATGTTTTCTTGAGAAATTTGGCAGTTTGCTTAAGATATTATTGTTTGGAAAATTTTTGTATTTTGATGAGAAGCGCCGGCGGTCCCGATAGGGACCGCCGGGGAAATTTTTTTTTTAAATTTAGACCCTTTTTTAAGAAATTTGCCTACTTTTTGAGCTATTTTTATTGTATTTTTTTTATTTCCAGTGACCTCAATAGGGACAGCTGGGAAAAATTTTTTGAAAATTTTTTGGAGAAAATTCCACCTAATTTTAAGGGGTGTCGGCGGCCCGTCTAAATTTGATAATTTTGTTGTGATTTAAAAGAAATTTTTTTACATCCTCTAGAAAACCAGAAAATTTCTTGGAGATATTTTGTGAGTGGGGACATTCTGTGGAGGACCCACTGGGCACCAATGACCTGTGCATTTAAGACAGAGAGTGGAATACAGTGAAATAGTGAAGGTAACGGATTGTTAGAGGAAAAAAATAGCGCGGAAGGATTGGAGTTGAGATCGGGGCCGGTAGTAAATGAACCCTGGTCGCTGGTAAAAATCGCTTACCATAGGTCATCTTACCAGGGTTCCTTAGCAAATGAAGTTACCATCGTTTTTACCAGGGAACCATAGGTTAAGTTACCACTGACCATTGGTTAAAATTTGACCTGGTAGCAAATGAATCTAACCAATGGTTATTTTACCATAGCTTTCCCTTACGAAGTGCAACCATGGCTTAAGCCCTGGTAACCAGGCAATTTTGCTTATAAAAAATTCAGGAAAAATCAGAAAATTTTTTTAAATGTTTTGAAAATTAATTTTAGCATAAAATAATTTGTTTTCTTTCTTTTTATATTAAATTTATAGAGATTTATGAAGAAATAAATTTTTTACAATTTTTTTAATTTCATGGAAAATTCACCCAAAAATTGGCGAAAAAATAAACATCAATAAAAACTTGTTTATTGATTTAAAATAGGTGAATTTTAGAGAGGAAAACCTGGGATAAAGATGAAATTTGAAAGCTCTGGTAACTTTTTCCTTACCTATGGTTACTTTTTTCAAAGGAAGCTCTGGTAAAAACGCTGGTAACGTTACCAACTTCTTTGACTACGCTAACCATTGGTCATTGGTAGCTTAACCTATGGTCAAATAACCAATGGTTGCTTACCATAGGTTGTGTTACCAGAGTTCATTGACTACCGGCCCGGGTGAGGGTCAACTGAGTCCCCACGATTGAGTCCCCAGGGTGGAAAAATGGTTGTAACTCGGTTCAAACTCAACCTAGAAAAACGAGCTTGGTGTCAAAAGATAGCCCTGAATGTCTGCTATAAAAGTGCAAAAGGGATCATCCGAAATGGCCAAGTGCAAAAAAAGTTATGGCCAAGTTAAGCCATAAAATCGTGATTTTGGCCAAAGATTTGGCCATAACTTTTTTTGCACATGGCCATTTCGAATGGTCTCTTTTGCACTTTTATAGCAGACATTCAGGGCTATCTTTTGACACCAAGCTCGTTTTTCTAGGTTGAGTTTGAACCGAGTTACAACCATTTTTCCACCCTGGGGACTCAATCGTGGGGACTCAGTTGACCGAGTCCGAGTTGAGATCAGATATTTCATGTAATCGTGTCGATAAAAAAAATATTTAAGTCAGACATCCCATTCTTAGGGGTGCATTTGCCAGCCAAATCGCCCATCCTTAGGGGTGTATTTTCGCGAAATTTCGGGCATTTTTCGCGAAACATGAAACAAAAAATCGCGAAATTTCATGAAACAAAAAATGGGACCAGGGCTGGCTGAAATTTCGCCCAGCCCTGGTACCGGTCCCGCTCAACCCTACTTTGAACTATAATATGATTTTAAGCTCACTCGAATGACCCCTCAAAAGTACTCACTTGTCCACCGTGTCCGGATCCGGTTGCGCGCTGACGCCTGCCGCCCAGTCCGCGAACACTGCCGGAAGTTCCGCTTCCTCCGCCGCTGCGACCGCCGCCGGAGAAAATTTTTGAAAAAAAATTTTTTGGAGAAGTCAAAATTTCAAGAAAAATCCATTGAGTAAAGTAGGAATTTCAAGGCCTAAAATTGGGTCGTACTTCGTACTCGTACTCGTACCGGCCCTTTTTGGCTCCTCGTATTTCGTACTCGTACTCGTACCGACCCTTTCGGACCCCTCGTACTTCAGTACGAGTTCCGAACACTGGTTATCAGGATTAAAACTATGAGATATGAGATAATTTTGTCCCTTTTCGCCCCAATCTTACCAAGATTCCCAAATTAGCAAGATCCTCAGCTTCTTACCGTGACTGCGATTGCAGATAACGAGATAAACAGCGAGAAGAAGCATAGAAAGAGAGAGAGAGAGAGAAAGAGAGGAAGCAGAGAGAAAGAGGGGGCGGGGGAGGGAGCAACATCTGTCAATCTCACATCATTTAACATACATACCAACAACATGAAACCAAAGACCACCCACGAAGTTAAAAAGCTCAGGTCACTTTTTCTCCACAAAAAGCGCATTCCTCTAAACACCCCCCCTCAACTCCTCAAACCCTCCCTCAACTCCCCTCCCTCAACTCCAAAATAAATCCGAGTTCAAAAAATCTGAAATTTTTTGTACATATTCCTGAATAAGTTCCGGAGGTATCCTGAAAAATTTGGACAATTTCGACTAGCAAAAATTTATTTATGATTTTTTCAAAATTTGCTACACCCTGCGTCCTTGCAAAAAATACTGTAATCAACCTCTAAAAATGGCCAAACTGTACTTTAGTTCATCACTTCCATCAAAATTTTTTTCATTTTCTAGTATGGAATCCAAAATCAACGAATGGAGACAAAAANAAAATAAATCCGAGTTCAAAAAATCTGAAATTTTTTGTACATATTCCTGAATAAGTTCCGGAGGTATCCTGAAAAATTTGGACAATTTCGACTAGCAAAAATTTATTTATGATTTTTTCAAAATTTGCTACACCCTGCGTCCTTGCAAAAAATACTGTAATCAACCTCTAAAAATGGCCAAAAAATTCATAGAAAAATAAATCCGAGTTCAAAAAATCTGAAATTTTTTGTACATATTCCTGAATAAGTTCCGGAGGTATCCTGAAAAATTTGGACAATTTCGACTAGCAAAAATTTATTTATGATTTTTTCAAAATTTGCTACACCCTGCGTCCTTGCAAAAAATACTGTAATCAACCTCTAAAAATGGCCAAACTGTACTTTAGTTCATCACTTCCATCAAAATTTTTTTCATTTTCTAGTATGGAATCCAAAATCAACGAATGGAGACAAAAATGCCCCGATGAAAACAGTTTCATGAAACTTTTGGAAATGATGCGAAAACGGAAGCTTACTAAATTGAAGACAAAACGGCAATCAAGAGGGCTAAATACGGATGAGCATAAAATTAACATCGAAATCAACGAACTGCAAGACGAAATTCACATAATTGAAAATCACCTACAAAGTATAAGAGAAGAGGAGGGCACATCGACGGGAGGACATCAATGGGATCAAGATGAGGAAGTGGAGGAGGAAGAATCCCTAGAGGCACTCCTTGAAAGTTCGCGAGCAGCAGCACACGAGTTCGAGCAGTTCACCATCACCAACAAATATTTGGGCATCGATTCAGAATTGATCGGTAATACTAGACAAATAAGAATAAATTCAGAAAAAATCATACCAAACTAACTTGCGAAGAAATATAAAATAAACAAAAGAACACCTAAAAATGAGCAAAAAGGGAGGTTTATTTTTGCATAGGAGAGAATGCAATGGAAGCCAGTGTCGCCGCAGCTGCACAATTCAGAAATATTTTGTTGGATCAAGAGGAAGATGGCGAAGAGCAGGAGGAGGGAGGTTAGGGATGGGGTGAATACTGATGTTCGAGAATTTCGGTCTCGAGATCAACGACTTCAAATTTTTTAAAAAATTTGAAGATTTTGGGGGTGTTTTTTGGTATAATTGGTGGATGTTAATGATGACTGGGAATTTTTGGCTAGTTGAAACTTTCTGTAAATTGGTCCAAATATTCAGAATTTTATGGAGAACATTTTTAAAAAAGAATTATATAAAAAAAAGTTATGGCCAAATTAAAATTTAAAAAAAGCCGTGGAACTGAACCCGGACTTGGAACTGTACCCGGACGTGGAACTGAACCCGGACTTGGAACTGTACCCGGACGTGGAACTGAACCCGGACTTGGAACTGTACCCGGACGTGGAACTGTACCCAGACGTGGAAATGGCACCGGAAGTGGAAAACTGTAAAAAATTCGTAAAAATTAACCCAAAAAAGTGAAAAATAGTAAATAAATAAATGGATGATAATAAATGTAACAAATAAAATGGATACGCTAATAAATCCAGATGCTCACTACCGCTACCTCGACCCTGCGGAATTTGATGTACCCTATGGCCCCGAATGGGAAGCAATTACGGGAGGCGGGGAGCCTTGTTCCTCATCCCATGCAATGGCAGCAGACCATGACTACGGTCATCATCTCCGCCGGAACTATGATGATGTTGAAGGGAGAGGAGAAGAGGGAAGAGTCAGAGAAAGAGGTGAAGGGGAAGAGGTGTATTTTTAGGGAAATAAAGAAGATTTCTTGAAAAATTGATACAAATGGACCAAATTTCAGGTGAGACTGGGATCGAAATACCGCCAATTCCCGATCCAAGAGTGGAAAAGCTGCTAGCCCATGGCGGCAAATGGTGCTTTTGTGGTGATGTTGAGAGAGAAATAAGATGTGGTAATCAAACAAGGAAATTGAAGGGCCGTGAAGAGAGAATAGAACTTATAATCAAACTGAATGATGGCATGAGATGCTACAAACGATGCAAACAACATTTCCACCATACAAATTATGTTTGCATAGGGTGTCATATACAATCGAGTAATTTGAGAGGGCTCTACGCAATGAGCCATCACTCTTCTCTTAATGTTGGATTTGACACTCAAGCCGGTGGTGCTATCGAATGGACTCAAAAGGAACACTTTGAGAGATGCTGTCCCATTGACAAACCGTTTTTGGAACGACGGGTCCCACTTATCCCACGGAATTTTATGCAAAAATCACAAATATCAAATATCTTGAAGACAAATCCAAATTTCACAGAGAAGCTTCTAAGGGATACCAATCTTTACATTATAATTACAAATGGAGACAAAATAAAATACATCGGTACTTCAAGTTGTCTTACTGATCGAGTCAGACTACACATAAATAAGCAAAAAAGGGCCGAGACTGATACCGTACTTATCTGTCTCGTAAGTTTGAAAGTGGTACCTGGTTTATCCGTATATGTTCCCCTTAAGATGAGTCTCAACCACCATGAAGCCCTTAATTATGAATATTGTGTTAACAAAATAGTCGAGCAAGACAAAGAATTGAAAGCAGATTGGTATGTTCGATGTTGGCTTTAAATAAAGCACACTTTGCTTGTTTAGTTTCAATACAAGATCGGAGTGCCTTTCAAAACACTACCTGACTGCCGACCAAAACTTAGTTCTTCTGAACTTAGTTAAATTTGTGATCTCCGAAAAGGAACAGTTTTCTTATGTTGCAGATCCAGCCCGAACGTAAAATATCATTTAAATTTACAAAATTTATTATTATTTTTTTAGTTTGTTTGATGCTTTTGAACCTTTGGATTGATGTTATAATATATATTAATTTTTTAACTTATTTATTCTGAGTGATTGTTTTTATCATGCTATGTTTGTTTATTTAGCTCATTAAATTTATGTCAATTATTTAACATGCCGCTGCAGGCGCGCCTGCCGCCTTGGGCTCGCGCTTCAGCGACAGTGCGTACAGCTCCCGCTCGTCGTACACAATGTCGAAGAGCACTTTGAGCGTGTTGATCAGGTCCAGGTTGGCGTCGCCGAACGCGTGCGGAGTGCGGTTGACGCCCAGGAAATGGGTGCACAGGTGCGAAAGTTGGCCGACACCTTTGAAAATTAATCAAAAAATGAGAAAAATGTTCAATATCGATTAGGATTAGTTTATAACTTCATGAAGTGCGTTATACGCTCTATTGGTTTTTTTCTGACGACACGTGTTAACTCACGTACCGTACTGACGTTATAGGAGGATCGATATTGATCATTATACGGGTGATCAAACTATCCGATCGAATGATCAGGATCCCATCAAGTCCATATTCGGGTCTATGGTCTATGGACTAAAAAAGCTTTTCGAATTCTTTGGTTGAGTGCTGCATCGATTCCCCATTTTGGTATACAAATTGAGCGCGGGACTCGCTCTCAATCTGAGTATACGACATCGTTGGGCCATAAAGTTATACAAGAGTCCCGATAATCTCTCAGTGGAGTACCCCTAGTCCTTGAGTCCCGTACCCAATTTTTGTAAAATATTTTGGTGCCTAATTGCCCGCTTTTTTAATTGGTGCTCAATTGTCCTTGACTCCCATATCCACCACCCACATCTTTCCGAGATCCGCCGCGACTTCTCGAACTGATCAAG
>LDKF01000963.1:32412-50162 GCA_001026735.1 Rotylenchulus reniformis
CCCCCCCCCCTATTGTTGAAATTTTGTAGGAAAAAATTGCCAGAACACCTGAATAATCGGGGAACACCTGAATTATCGGGGTTTCTCCCCCGTGCCTGACCGGTGGCTCATTCCCAACCGGCCCATCTCCGGAAATCTCCGATTTTTTCCATGAATTTTGTCAAATTTCGAGCTCATTGTCCCAATTTGGAACTCCTCAAAATAAAACTCACATAATCGGAATTTTGAAGCGGCCACCGCATTCGCGCAACGCCTTCCGGTAGGCGGCGTAATTGTTGACGTGGGACAGGAGTTCGGTGAGATGGGCCAGGGAGTCGGCAATGTCCGGCGGGAGCAGGGCACGGGTCTGGGCCAGCCGGGCGATGTTCGAATGGGTGACACCGCCCTGCAGGTAAAGAAAATTGGCGGCGTGGTGTAGTGGTTTATCACACAGGACATAAATCCCGGGACATAGGTTCGAATCCCATCGCCTACAAACATACAGTATACTCAAGTCCGTGGAATAAAGAAAAAAACCCAACTCCTGTCGTCTGTACAAAAGGAAGGTCCAATCAGTCAATTACAAAGGGAATATGAAAAAGCTGGAAAATTTCTAAAGTTACCCCCTTAACTAATGAAGGTTTGACATCTTAAGGAATGGGTCCATTATGGATAGTGGGGGCGGTGGCGGCTGATTTCCAATTTCCTGCTCTCGAAAATCTTTTTTGATTTTTGTGTAAGAGTTTATTTATGATTCGACCGGATTTTTTAAACTTTTTTGGTGGATCTAAATTATTTTCTCTGTATTAAATGATCCATGAAATTTTTTTAAAGGGCCGAAATATAATTGGAATAAAATTAATAGACAAATCACTCACCACCACGGCCATCAGCGTGTTGAAGTTGTTGTGCCGTCTGAGGTGCTGTAAGGGGCGGTTACCAAGATGTACCAAGATGGGCTACAGTATCCCCCCTCCACTCTTCTTACCCGTCCAACTTGCACAAATTTGGTGATCACTTCGGCACGCTCGGTGGCCGTCGACTTGCTCAACACCTGACACTGCACCCAGCCGGAAAAACACTGAAAATGGGGGAAAATATATAATTTGGCCTTCTGTCTGGATGGTCCAGTGTGAAAAGTCTCGTTTCCCGAGACTCAAAGCCCGAGATTCATGAATCTTGTCTCGAGACCTATTCTCTTGAACATCATTACTGTCCTGATAGGAAAATTGACTCTTTTGCATTTTTTGGCGGAAATTTGGATGAATTTTCTCAATAAATCATTTTTTACAATTCTTTGGGTCCTCTAGGTTCTTGAGTCTATAGCTATAGCCCTAAGGGAAGTTGAGGATATCGCTCTTTCCCTAAATATCATCTCCAAACATTCTGAACAGCGATTTTGGCGTGGTAGAGTATGTTTGGCCGATGTTGGAATCGGGGAGTCAAACACGGGGTTGATCCCAAAAACAACTGCCCAGACCGTTTGATTAGGATGTCTAAAACATGTTCAGAACGTTTCAAAACATTTGGTTCATCCAAACATGGCCAAAACATCAAACATCATCCAAACATGTTTGTCGATGTTTTGATGCTTGGATGATGTTTTGACCATGTTCAGACCAACCAATTGTTGTGGAACTTTCAGAATTTGCTCAAGCATCCCAACTAAACAATTTGGATGTTTTGCTCCTGGGTTTAATGTTTGGCAAATGTTTTAGCTCCCGGATCCAAAATCGGTCAAAAATCGGCACAAAACCCACATTGAACACCCCGATGGATCTCTCCAGAAGCGGCGTCTGCGCGAGACGACCCGCCCGTACATAGCGCTTCAACTCGGACACATGGACCCGGCTGAGCACTTTGAAGTCAATGTGACTGAAAAAGGGGGTACATCAACAGAGATCAGCAGAACCTTCGAGTTTTCGATCAGGCTTTTTTTTGGGTTTCCTTTGATTTTTCGGAAAAAACCCGATCCAAAATTTTTTTGGAATTTTTTTGAGTTCGACGGCCGAAACTTTTCGAAAATCGATTGAAGAAAATTTTCCAAGTAAAATTGTGAATAAGACAGGGTATAAATTTTTCAAAAAATCAAGGTTAGGCCTTTTTAGGGATCTTTTTAGGGGTTTAGGAAAAATTTTCCGACATCTATTTCGCGTTGAAGGTAGAGTTAGTTTTTATATGTTATTTGATTTATTCTGAAAAATACGGTTCGCCCATTTTCCCTGGCTCTCCCACCCCACCTCATCGATGTGGCAATGTCCTCCGGGCTCCACTGCTCAAAGCACAGGGAAACGTGCCGGGACACCGGGTTTCGGACCTTGAAAATTCCAAAATTTCACACGTGTGATTATAAATTTCATCACAAAATTTGCACCGAAACATTGCGCAGCCAGGCATAGGAGGGGATGGCCGAGATGTCCAGCAGTTCCTCCACAAGTCCGGGCGGAATGGATGAGTCCGCGGACGCCAGCCTCTGACATTGTGAGAAAATTGGACATTTGAAAATCATAAATGCGTTTTGAAGCCTCCAAGGATTTAAAAATAAAAAAAATTTACACCAATCTCCTCATAGGCCACATCTCGATGGCCTTCAAAGGTTTCGAACGATGATGAGAAATAGGCCTATGAAAATTTCCGAAAAACCCAGGTCCATGAAAAGAAAAAAAAATGCGGCCTATGATAAATTTTTAAATTGAAGCCTATGAAAATTTATTAGATAAGTAGAGAAACACGAGAGCAAAGGGCCTTGACCTGTGAAAATTTTCCGCAAAATCCGGTACCATATTTTTGAGTGTTTTGGAGGTGGTCCTCAGTCCACTTATAATGTTTCCGAATTTTTCATACTTTTCAATTCATTTTTAGACATTTTTCCGAATTTGGACTTCCTCTCCCCCACCTTGAGCCTCTCCAGAAGCCGGCACAGCTGGGGGTTGGCGTCAAAATGGACGGGATGGTGGCGGATCCAGAACCCGACTGCTGAGCACACCTTTTGCCCGTAGCCCAGGGGGTCGTTCTGTGGGAGGGGAAAAATGTTGGAAATCACATGAAAATTACAAAAAAAAAAAATCTGGAAAACCCGCATAAATGCTAAAATCGAATTCATAAATGTATAGATATAAGTAAGTGGTAGGTGCTGGGACCCAGAGTATGACAATTGGGGCAGGGACATTGAAGACTTTGGAAGGAAAACCCGGCGCCTTGGGCTTGTAGATGTCTTGCCCTTCTGCGGTCCTCTCCCTCTTCTCCTGGTCCGATCCGACACAAGCTTGCAAGACTGACTGATCAGAATCCCCAGCAGGGGAAGAAATAGCAAAGCAAATGGGCGGGGCAATCACAACAGAGAATGATGAGTGATCAATAGGGCGCGCAATCGTATGGAAATCTATATTTTTTCTGCACACTCAGAACGGCCTGGAAACCACGTAAAACACGTTTTCCACTTGATTTGAACCTTCTAGCTTGCATTTTAGGATCCATATTTTTCCATATTTCGGACTTTTTGTCCATATTCCATATTTTCCGTATTTTCGTCCATATTTCGCCATTTTTAAGAAAATTCTTAAACAAAAATGCAATAAAATCCGAAAATTTATGATTTTTTAGAAAAAAAAATTTTACAAAAATATTCTCGGAAAAAATTTTCAGTTAATTTTCAGAAAAGGAATATGAAATTAAACTATTTTTTTCCTCCGTAAATTCATTTTTTTAAATATTAAAAATGATTTTTAGAAGAAAAATTTTCATTTTTTCTGCCAAAATTTCGCCAATTTTTATCCATATTTTCCATATTTTTGTCCATATTTGGAGAAAATTTCGTATTTTCGTCCATATTCGGCGATTTTTTGTCCATATTTTTGCGCGCCCTAGTGATCAAAGAACAGCAAGGGAAAGGGTGGGATGAATCAGCGGATAAACTTATATTGAAAATGAACTTATCAATCAGGGAGTCCTTTACATAGAGACATCCAAAAAAAAATCGGAAGGACCAAGGACCGGGATTGAGAGTGTACCAAGCAAGAACTAGCCAATACCAAGGTCCAAGGATGAGAAGGGTTTTCTTGGCCAAGTAAGTGCCGTGTGGTATTTCTTGGGCCGAACCTGGCCTTTACTGCTTTTTGGAGGGAGGCAAAAAGTTTAATAAAAAAAGGAAAATTTCATATAAAAAGGGCTCCCTCCGTAAGGGGCCCTCAAAGAGAGGTACACCTTCAATAAGGTGGAGGGTCAAGCACTCAATTTTCCTAGAGAAATACGTCCAAATCCCTATCGGAGTTCATCGAACCCACATGAGCTTCATAAAAATTTTGGCCAACCCTCCTCTGAAAAATCCCGCAAAAACTTTGAAATCCCAAAAAACGACAGTACATCCCCCATTTATAAGGTCGGAATTTTCCAGAAAATTATAACTTTATGACATTGTTAAAATTAAAAAATTGATTTTTGCGGGGTTCTACCTGGTACAGGGACACGAACAGGGCCATGAGCTCGGCCAACTCTGGGCACATCCACTCGGACACGGAGAAAAGCCAGTGGGGAAGCTGAGAGTCCGGCTCCGCCGGGTCGCCTTCTGGGGGGGGGGAATCGATAGGAAATTTTCGATTTTTTTGAAATTAATTTTTACAGAAATTTAACCAGGGTTCGGTCTTGGAGGAGAAAATTGTAGGAAGAACGAGGGGGGGTTATCGGTGAAAATTATCATCTTTTTTAGAAACCCTCCCTCCTTTCACAAAATTTCGGTCTTGGGAAATGAATTCCTCCATTTTTCCTAATTTCTTTGTCTCTAATAAGTCAGAGAGAAATTTTTTTGCAAAGATATACATATTCCAGGGAGAGTTCGTTTGGTGAACAAGTTTTTTTTTAATTTTAGATTTTTGATCTTTTTAAAATAAAAAAAAATACAAAAATTTTGAATTTTTATACCGAAGCAGTCGCAGCAGCGTCGGACCAGCTCGAACAAGTCGACCGGCTCGGGCCCATAGCTGGAACAGCTGGGCAAGCCGGGCAGGGCCATTGGTTTCTGAAAAAACGGAAAAATGGGAAATTATGAAGAAAAAAAATTCCAAAAATTTGGCGGAAGCAAAATTATTTCTGCGTCATTGGACGAGGGGAAATGTGGTGGGAGTGACAAATGAGTTCCACATTTTGTGGGGGAGAAAAAATTGATCGAAGGAAGGGGGGGATCACATAGTAGCAGCTGATCAGACAGGGACACTGATCAAAGTTCGGGGAAAGGCAGAAAAATGACTTTTGGGAGGGGGAGGACATTGATCAACTGATCAATTTCGACATAGGAGCACTTTTTGAAAGAATTTTTTGCTGGTCCTGGAAAAAATTTTTTTGCTCTTTTTTTCAAATTTGCTGGTCCTGGGCCCACGTATCGGATTTTTTGGTGGTCCGGGAAATTTATTCTGAAATTCCACCCTGCTGAGAGTAAAAAATGGTATTAGTACCCAAAAAACAAGATGAAAAGAACCAAAAATATATTTTTGGGAGAATTTTTTAAAAAGCTCCTTTTTTTGGGACAATCACACCCATTCGGGTTCTTTCGGTACAGACCCTGAGGATTGAGGATGGTCAAGGTTAAAAAATGTGGAAATGATTTTTTCGGAGCCTTTCCTGTCCTTAAATTCCAAAAATTCCCGCAAAATTCCAATGTATCATTCCTTTCCATTTCCAAAGTTTGTCCATCGTCCGGGGTCCGTATTGATCCCCTCCACAAAGTGACGAATTTCCGTGTTGTTGTGTACATATGTGTACATATTTTGTGGGTGGTGGGGTGCTCAATTTATTCGCCGATCAACACAAAAAATCGGTGGATCAACGATGTAATAAAGTGGGGGCGGACAAAAAGTGCCAAATGGCAAGTCAAAAACTATTTTTTTGAAGCTTTCGAAGCCAAAAATAGATATGTACCTATGCAGAATTCCATACTCTCTACTTTTGGGCCTTTTTAGTTTTCCATAAGTTCCCGTGAAATTTTTCAAAATTTTTAGGCTGGCAAGCTTCAAAAAAATTTAATCGGATCAATGATGGGGAAGGCAAAAAGTGCATTTGATGGCATTTTTACCAGGAATGGCAGTGGCCAAGTTCACCTCTCCCCCGTGCCCTTGGCTCATGGCCATCGACTTTGCGCCCCCTCCCGCTTCTCCATTAATGGAGCACACCAAGACTTGTCTCAAAAATTAAGACCAAGTCTTGGTCCTGGTCTTGGCTTCAAAAAAATTTAATCGGATCAATGATGGGGAAGGCAAAAAGTGCATTTGATGGCATTTCATTTGATGGCATTTTACCAGGAATGGCAGTGGCCAAGTTCACCTCTCCCCCGTGCCCTTGGCTCATGGCCATCGACTTTGCGCCCCCTCCCGCTTCTCCATTAATGGAGCACACCAAGACTTGTCTCAAAAATTAAGACCAAGTCTTGGTCCTGGTCTTGGCTTCAAAAAAATTTTTTGGTCTTAAGGTAGTCAAAATATATTTCAGATATTATTTCAAAGAAGGCCAAAACGAGATTATGGGCCAGGGATAAAAAATCAAGATCAACACCAAAACCATGAACAAGACCAGGGATGAAAAAAAGGCAAAACCAAGGTAGACCTGGTCTTGGACCAAGATTTGGTGTTGATTTTGCGAAAATGTGGCCAAGTTCACCTTTCCCCCGTGCCCTTGGCCCATGGCCATCGATTTTGCCTCACATCTCCATTAATGGAGCGAGCACACGCAGAGAGAGAGAGAGAGAGAGCGAAAGCATTTTGTCCATGAGACAACACAACAATATTCGGTCGAGAATGGATGGAATGGGTCGGGGGACTCTCGGGGGGACGCGGGCGGCCAACTGGCAGCAAGCAAAACCCCCGAGGGGGATGGATGGATGTGGCCCCCGCAACCGCAAAGATGACGACGGGGGAATGTATGGAATGGGCCATATCGTGGTCGGGGCCGCCCCCCTTATCATGATTTACCTTGTAGGGTTGAAAATATGGCCTTGTTTTGCTGGAATAATGGTGGACTAGGAAAAACTTCTTCTATGAATACAATGGGGAGAATTTTTGGACTCTAAAGAGGTTTCGCAAAATTATGAATTTGAAATTTTGCCATTTTTGTCGGCCGAATTCTTAATCCTAGCAAAATGTCCATTTTCTCAACATTTTGGCCATTTTCTCATAGAAGCAGTTGATTATCCTGGAAAAACCAGATTCCTCCTAGAAAATCTCTCATCAGACCCCTAATTTGGATCTCGAACACCTACCTCTGGATGTGGCCCCCACCGCAAAGATGACGGAAAGAAATGTGGAATGGGCCATATCGTGGTTCGGGTATTCCCTCCCACCCCCCCTCCCACCAAATGCATTTTTGTGGGGGCTGATGATGTATCCCTTGTAGGGAAAATATGGTCCTACTAATAAGAAGGGATGTTGTGCAAACACAGGTGTGACTGATAAATTAGAGGAGTGGGAGCCAGAAGACCGTTTGGAGCTCGGGACCCCCTGAATTTGTTTGATGTGGATTCGGGGATTTTGGTAAGGGGAAAATCTGGTTTTTTCGAAGAAAATGAATTCTTCTCTAGCAAAAGCAAATTGCCAACAAAAAATTGGCTAAATTTCGATGTGGTCCCCTCAGAGATGAAGGGAATGAGAAATGGGCCATATCGTGGTCGGGGTCCCCCCCTCATCAAATGCATTTTCCCCATTTTTGTGGGGGCTGATGATGTACCTTGTAGGGGGAAAATGTGGCCCTGGGATGATGTGCAAACACAGGTGGTGGTGGTGGTGGCCACATTGCACACGATAGATAGACAGAGGAGAGGAGAGGAGCAGGGTGTGGCCCAATTTGGGAGCCAAAAAAGCGATTGAGAAGCTCGGGACCCGAGTTATTTAAGGAGTGATGAGAATTCGGGATTGAAAAATCTAATTTTTCGGGGACAATTAGCTGCTTCTCTATAAGAAAATGTCCAGAATTTTGAGGAAAAATGGATCAGAAAAATGAATAAATTTTCTTTTAAAAAAATTCAAATTCATAATTTCGAAACTGTTAGAGCCCAAAATTCAGAGAGGGGAAAAAGAATCCCCTATTAGGTAATAATTTGGTAGTAGAACACAGTTCCCCCTAGAAAACCGCAACTTTTGTCTAAAGCCATCGAAACGGTGCTATGTCGTTTTGTAAAAAATATCAAAACCCAATATGTTCCCCAAAAACTTTTTTGTTAGACTTGTTAGACCTAAACTTCCAGCGACAAAGTTGTGCAGAATTTTATGCTCAATCTTTTGGTATTTTTAGTTTTTCGAAATACGAACAAAAAAATTAGAATTTTTCGTGAAATACCCTATTTTTCGATATTTTNAATTTAATCGGATCAATGATGGGGAAGGCAAAAAGTGCATTTGATGGCATTTTTACCAGGAATGGCAGTGGCCAAGTTCACCTCTCCCCCGTGCCCTTGGCTCATGGCCATCGACTTTGCGCCCCCTCCCGCTTCTCCATTAATGGAGCACACCAAGACTTGTCTCAAAAATTAAGACCAAGTCTTGGTCCTGGTCTTGGCTTCAAAAAAATTTAATCGGATCAATGATGGGGAAGGCAAAAAGTGCATTTGATGGCATTTCATTTGATGGCATTTTACCAGGAATGGCAGTGGCCAAGTTCACCTCTCCCCCGTGCCCTTGGCTCATGGCCATCGACTTTGCGCCCCCTCCCGCTTCTCCATTAATGGAGCACACCAAGACTTGTCTCAAAAATTAAGACCAAGTCTTGGTCCTGGTCTTGGCTTCAAAAAAATTTTTTGGTCTTAAGGTAGTCAAAATATATTTCAGATATTATTTCAAAGAAGGCCAAAACGAGATTATGGGCCAGGGATAAAAAATCAAGATCAACACCAAAACCATGAACAAGACCAGGGATGAAAAAAGGCAAAACCAAGGTAGACCTGGTCTTGGACCAAGATTTGGTGTTGATTTTGCGAAAATGTGGCCAAGTTCACCTTTCCCCCGTGCCCTTGGCCCATGGCCATCGATTTTGCCTCACATCTCCATTAATGGAGCGAGCACACGCAGAGAGAGAGAGAGAGAGAGCGAAAGCATTTTGTCCATGAGACAACACAACAATATTCGGTCGAGAATGGATGGAATGGGTCGGGGGACTCTCGGGGGGACGCGGGCGGCCAACTGGCAGCAAGCAAAACCCCCGAGGGGGATGGATGGATGTGGCCCCCGCAACCGCAAAGATGACGACGGGGGAATGTATGGAATGGGCCATATCGTGGTCGGGGCCGCCCCCCCTTATCATGATTTACCTTGTAGGGTTGAAAATATGGCCTTGTTTTGCTGGAATAATGGTGGACTAGGAAAAACTTCTTCTATGAATACAATGGGGAGAATTTTTGGACTCTAAAGAGGTTTCGCAAAATTATGAATTTGAAATTTTGCCATTTTTGTCGGCCGAATTCTTAATCCTAGCAAAATGTCCATTTTCTCAACATTTTGGCCATTTTCTCATAGAAGCAGTTGATTATCCTGGAAAAACCAGATTCCTCCTAGAAAATCTCTCATCAGACCCCTAATTTGGATCTCGAACACCTACCTCTGGATGTGGCCCCCACCGCAAAGATGACGGAAAGAAATGTGGAATGGGCCATATCGTGGTTCGGGTATTCCCTCCCACCCCCCCTCCCACCAAATGCATTTTTGTGGGGGCTGATGATGTATCCCTTGTAGGGAAAATATGGTCCTACTAATAAGAAGGGATGTTGTGCAAACACAGGTGTGACTGATAAATTAGAGGAGTGGGAGCCAGAAGACCGTTTGGAGCTCGGGACCCCCTGAATTTGTTTGATGTGGATTCGGGGATTTTGGTAAGGGGAAAATCTGGTTTTTTCGAAGAAAATGAATTCTTCTCTAGCAAAAGCAAATTGCCAACAAAAAATTGGCTAAATTTCGATGTGGTCCCCTCAGAGATGAAGGGAATGAGAAATGGGCCATATCGTGGTCGGGGTCCCCCCCTCATCAAATGCATTTTCCCCATTTTTGTGGGGGCTGATGATGTACCTTGTAGGGGGAAAATGTGGCCCTGGGATGATGTGCAAACACAGGTGGTGGTGGTGGTGGCCACATTGCACACGATAGATAGACAGAGGAGAGGAGAGGAGCAGGGTGTGGCCCAATTTGGGAGCCAAAAAAGCGATTGAGAAGCTCGGGACCCGAGTTATTTAAGGAGTGATGAGAATTCGGGATTGAAAAATCTAATTTTTCGGGGACAATTAGCTGCTTCTCTATAAGAAAATGTCCAGAATTTTGAGGAAAAATGGATCAGAAAAATGAATAAATTTTCTTTTAAAAAAATTCAAATTCATAATTTCGAAACTGTTAGAGCCCAAAATTCAGAGAGGGGAAAAAGAATCCCCTATTAGGTAATAATTTGGTAGTAGAACACAGTTCCCCCTAGAAAACCGCAACTTTTGTCTAAAGCCATCGAAACGGTGCTATGTCGTTTTGTAAAAAATATCAAAACCCAATATGTTCCCCAAAAACTTTTTTGTTAGACTTGTTAGACCTAAACTTCCAGCGACAAAGTTGTGCAGAATTTTATGCTCAATCTTTTGGTATTTTTAGTTTTTCGAAATACGAACAAAAAAATTAGAATTTTTCGTGAAATACCCTATTTTTCGATATTTTTGAAAATTTTACGAAATTTTTGTCGAATTTTGGAAAATTAAAAATACCAAAAGATAGAGCATAAAATTCTGCACAACTTTTTCGCTGGAAGTTTTGGTCTAACAAGTCTAACAAAAAAGTTTTTGGGGGAAATATTGGGTTTTGATTTTTTTACAAGACGACCCAGCACCATTGAAACTAATACAGCTTGCTTCAAAAAAGCAAAAACATTCATCAAAGATATGTTCGTTTTTAGGATAATTTTTCAGATTTCCGAGAAATCTCTATAATAAGCCTTTTTGCCTTTTGAATTTATGGCCTATGTTTGAAATTTCGGGGACTAGGCCAAAGGGGGATTTTTTAAAAAATATATTACCTAAATACTCTCTATCGAATCCTCGGGGATTTTCTTGCCCCCATTGGGACCCACAAATCACCCAACACACGCCACACACACCGTCCAATTTTTTGGGGTTTTCGCCCAAATCCCGAACACTTTGTTCCTTTTGATTGATGAGGAAGAATTCTATTCAGTCGGGTGCAAGGTACATTTTGGACAAAATTGAAATTGACAGAGAGGAAAATGTGATCGGTCATAACTCATAAATCCATCCACCCGCAAATCCCATCCAATAATCCCCTCCCCCCCCATGTCGATGATGTACAAATGTGTACAAAGAAGTGATCGATTCGGGGGAGGAGATGACCCCCCGCCCCGCCCGGAGACACGGGACTTACATATGAACAAGACTGGTTTTTTTGCTTACCCCCCCCCCCCCCTCCCCACACCAGTACTCCGTGCACAAAAACATTTTTTGGTCCCTAAATCCATCCGAGGGGATCAACCGGAATCAAAGGTCGAGGATGATCACAGCAGATGGACTTAAAATCGCAAAATATGCTATAAAATAATGGACCAAAAGTGACAAAATACGGACTAAAAATGACCGAAAGTGCCAAAATATACATAAATCAAGTGTCAAAATGCGGATTAAAATGCCAAATCTATGGACCAAATGATCAAAAGTGGATTCGACCTAAACTCTGATAAAATGCGCGTCAGAAAAATGTGGAAATCTGATTTCTCCATTTGAGCCTATAATTTTTTGAAACGATTTTTTCCTATGTTAAATTGAAAAGAACAAAGTACACGTAGATCAGCTTATGAAAAATTTCTATTGCACCAAATCGCTTCAAAAAATTATAACCTAAAGGGATTTCCACATTTTTCTGCTTTCGCACATGGCGGCCTTGGATTCTTGGCCAAATGGTAGATGTTGTCTGGATTCCACACTAAACATTTTGGTATTTTTATTTTTATACTCTGAGGTGAGTTAAAAGGTGTTTGGGGCCTTTCAGAGTGATTAAGGGTTAAAATTTATGGCATTTTATGCCGATGAAATGTGATGTCTTTTGCCTTATCCGCGGGGATTAAAGGCCAAAGTTCTTATGGGGCTTAAGACGAATGTTCTCTGATTTTGAATTTGATGGCCAAATATTTGGATTTGGATTTTATACTTTGAAGGGGCTAAAAAGTGTTTGGGGACATTTCAGAGGATTTACGGGTTAAAATCCTCAGGATTTTAGGCCGATGAGAAAGTACTTACATATGTGTGCCCTTTGCCTTATCCGCGGGGATTAATGTTGTCTTGGGGATTTTAAGATGAATTTTTTGGCATTTTACTGGCTCATAACAGTGATGCCAAACAGCGTATGAAATGCCATAGTCATACCAACTTATGTACTATTAGGCAAATGTTTTCTTGGGCTCATCCGAGGATTATCTTATAAGATCCCGATCGGGAATTAGGGATTCGAGATCCCGGCCTTGGGATCGGGACTGGCCATTTCAGGAGTGCCGACCCCAAAATTTCGGGATCCCAATCCTGATCTACCCTGGTTTTAAGAGGAATTTTGATGTTTTTTTCATATCCAGCTTCCAATACACTCATTTTTGCCCCCACCCCATTCTTATTTGTGTGGGTTCCCCGAACACATACAATATCCCTCTTCCCCCCCCCCCATCTTCGATTACGGGAATCACACACCTTATCCATGGCATGGCAGGGGGATTAGTGGTTACTATCACTACCTACTCATCCCTCCCCTTCCCATGGCCTTCGTCATCCCCCCGGAGGCCTTTAAATGTCATTTTCTGGCCAACCCCGACACTTAAATGTTAATCCTCAAAGATGAGGACGAGAAACACGGATTGTATGTAATACTTTCAGCCTTTCTTGGGAACGGAACCTTTAAAGAAATGTAGGGCATTCCGGCTAAGGGCCTAGTAATCGGCACTTGGAGGCATTAAAAAGGGCGCCCGACCAAGCGCAAAAAAAATTTTTTTTTTAATTTGCTAAGCCGAAAAAAGGATATTGTGATTATTTAGCCTTTTTAGTTTTTTCCCGAATTTCCATGAATTTTTGATACATGGAGCCTGACCTGCTTGCACTCGGCTGAAATCCATCTCCAGATTAGAATTCCTCGAATCCAAGCACTGCTTGCTCCTTTGTCCTCAAGTCGACGGATGACCAGCAGAACATCATCAGAAGCGAAAAATTGAAAAAAAAAATTCTGAAAATTGAATTTGTTACATTTACGTTACGAGCAGGGTTACTACTCAATGTCCCTATTTCTAAAATTAAGATTTGTCCTTATTTTTGGGGTCTAAATTCCAAAATAAAATCTCCTTTAATTTTCAGAACGAACGAAAAATGGAAACCATTCATAAGAAGGAAAAATGGTCTGAATTTTAAAAATTTTATCGAGAAGCCCCTGTCGGGTCTGCCGGTATTTCATACAGCAAAATTTCTAAAAAGGATTGTAAAAAATTCCTGCCGATAAAAATATGGTACTTTTCTAGTTTAGGCCCCACAAATTTTTTTAAATATTTATGGACAGCAAATCTTCATGAAAATCTGCCCTGGGGCAATTTTTGATGCTGAATTCGATTCTGACGTCCATTTTGACGTAACTGCGTAATCTGACGTCAATTTTTGACGTTGACGTCAAATATATATTTTTTAAAAATTATCTAAGAACGATTTCCCCAGAGTAGTTTTTACACTGAAGCCAATTCTGTCGCTTTAACAGAATCGGAGAAAAACTAAACTAGAAAAACTTACCTATAAAAAATTTTTAGAATTGGATTCAGCGTAAAAACTACTACCTGGGTAATTTTTTTAGAAGATTTTTCAAAAATAAAACATTTTGACGTCAGCGTCAAAAATCGACGTCAGATGACGCAGTTACGTCAAAATAGACGTCAGAATCGAATTCAGCGTCAAAACTACCCCAGGCTGAGTTTCATGAAGATTTGTTGTCCATAAATATTTAAAAAAATTTGTGGGGCCTAAACTAGAAAAGTACCAAAAATATCATTGATTTATTAATTTTTTTTACTTATTAATGGTGAAAAATTATGAATTTTTAAAAGTTATCCTTATTTTTGACCTCAAAAACATAGATTTTGACCCTGATGTCCTTATTTTGTTGTATTAGGCCCTGAGAACCTTGTTGGTTATGAGATCTCTATATATGTGTTCGAAGCGAATATTTATATTCTGCGGTCGTTAGAGCAAAATCACTTTTATTCAATTTTGAGGTCGGAAGAGAACTTTGAAACGAAAAGTACAATTTGGGTTATATGTAACTCGGTTCAAAAAACGAATTTGGTGTGAAAAATAGATCTATGTAATTATTAGCTACAGAACGAGCCTAAGCCATCTGAATTGGCCCAGTCTAAAAAAGTTATGGCCAAAATAATCATTCGTGTCAGCATTTTTTGTAAATTGGATACGTGTGATCATTTTGGCGATAACTTTTTAGACTGGGCCAATTCAGATGGGCTTAGACTATCTTTTTTTAATAATCAATATAGTAAATAGGAAAATTTTAAACTCATAGCTTTTCTGGGTTAGAATTTTAATTTACAATTTATTCGTGTGTGAAATGTAAAACTGATATCAGATTGGGATTCCACCTCGTATACTATCAAAGTTGGTGAAATTTTTAAAGAAAAAAAGACTCAAAAAGCGGATGAAAAATGCAAAAATAATAAATTTTAGAAAAAAAAGAAGAATAAATGGATTTGGCGACTTCGAAGCCATTTATTAAAAATTAAGTTTACATTTACGGCTCATAGAAAAGGCGCTTGAAAGTAGGAACGGAAAGAACAAATAATAATTAGGAGCTGAAACTGAAATTAAATCGTTGTACATATTGTCAGTAAATTAAATTGTTTAAATGCGGCAAATGCGCGCGAATTCAAACTCCAAACGAACGGCTTTATTTTTACAGAGATTATTAATTGATCATATTCATGATTACAGACATCAAATTGTCTATGACCCCGTCTAAAATGGACAATAAAATACAAAAATATTTTTGTTATTCCATCACCGGAACTTGTTCTGGTGTCTTCTCAGACATCCGCCGCTCTTCCGGTGCTTGCTGATGCACTTCCGGCGGTGGATCTTCGACGACCATTTCATCCGCAAGTACGGGCTTTCCGGATTCTGACTCCGGAATGGACTTTTCAGATTCTGAGGCTTGTTGCGGTTCCGGAAGTGGTGTTCCCGGTTCCGTCATTTGGAGTTCCGGTGCGCACTTTCCGGATTCTGACGATTTTTGCCGATCCAGAATGGGCTCTCCGGATTCTGACGCCTGCTGCTGTTCCGGAGTGGGCTTTCCGGATTCTGATGCGTGTTGCGGTTCTGGAAGCGGTTTCCCGGATTCAGATGGTTGCTGTTGTTCCGCAGTTGAATTTCCAGATTCTGGCGCTTGTTGCCGTTCCGGAGTGCGCTTTCCGGATTCTAACGTGTGCTCCTCCGGATTCTCATTGGAGTTAGTTAGCTCATGTTGGTGTCCCGAAACGGATTGTTGTTTTTCTTGTCCCGAATCATTATCCTGCGCTTCCTGATGCGGATTGGTCTTTTCCGGCGAGGACGCCTGCTGCTCTTCCGGAATTGATGCATGCAGACTTGACTTTCCAGATTCCGACAACTCTGACGAGTCCGGAACGCGTTTTCCGGAATCTGACGACGTTGTCTTTTCCGGATACGGATCAGCAGTTTCCATGGGCGCTCTCGCGGTCAAGGATCCGTTTGCGGACAACGAGCGGCGCCGGACCCGGTTCCGCTCCTTGCCCTGCACGCACTTACGCATGCGCTCGCGTAGAAAACGCTCCATCTCATAGCCGTGACGCAGTTGAGCGCTGACGAAGACCGCCAGCTGGGACCATGCGTCAGCCGCGCGACGCGTCCATTGGGGCAGAAGCGGTGGCGGTGGAGGCGGAGGGGGCGCGGAGAAGGAGGAGCCGGAAGAGATGCCGGAGGAGGAGGCGGGCGACGGGGACGAGATGGAGCATCCGGCGGGCGCAAAACACTGAAAATGGAGGAAAATTAAAGGGGAATTGAAGCAAGAGTCCAGATGTCGGGCAATTGAACGGAAAACTAGACATATATTTAAAAAGCGGAAAATGGACACGGCACCAAAAATTAGACGCCCCAAGGCGCCGCCTAAAAACAAGGGGCGTTGATAGCACCGGCTTGAAAAACTGTAGGCCCAGACAGCCCGTAGAAAGAAAAATTTTCGGGAGAGGGGGAATAAAGGGGGAGAGAGTCTCTGGCGGACCTAATAGGGGCCGCCGGAGAAAGTTTTGAAAAATTTTCATGTTTTTAAGGGAAATTTGTATATAAAAAAATCCTTCAGAAAATTTCAACAAATCTCAATCAGGGGGAAGGGGGTTGGAGGCATTTTTGATTTTTTGGTCTTGGCATTGGTGGGAATTTCCTAATCCCCCTGGCAACGGACCTGGGCCCAGACGGCGCCGACATGAAAAAACTAGGGCGCCGACTCAAAAAATTCATATTTTTTGGTATCTGATTTTCCGAAATTTCGGTGCCCAATTTTCCGGGACTCTCCCTCTCCCCACCTCTGTGTTCTGGCTCTGTTGACCATCGGTGCCGGCGGCCTCGCACATGGCCAACAGGAGCACATCCCAGTAGGAATCCGGCACAGAACCCGCGGAGGATGAGGGGCCGTTGTCCACAGCGTGTTGAGCGCCCAATTCGGTCTTAAAAGATATAAAAATGAAAAATTAGAGCTCTGAAAAGGGGAATTTGGACCAAAATCAAGTCCGGATTCCGGATCCAAACTCGAAAAAGCTGGACTTAAAACCGATTCAGATCAAAAGGATACCTAGCTAACTACAGGACACCAAAAACTTTTCGAAAATCGAGTGCAGATCCTAGAGACTCGATTGGCACTCTAGCGGGACTCTTGATACCTTTGAGAGCCAACTCAAATGGTGTACACTTTGAGAGAGCGACTCAACTTGAGTATGGGGGATCAATGCGCTTTAGAGTCCTGCCAAAGTCCCAGTCGAGTCTCTAGTTCCTAAGAGTCCCGCACTGAATTGTTGGAAAGTCTTTTCGCTGCCAATGCCAAATCGGACTAATGCCCCCTTCTCTCACCAGCAATTCGGCGCCCAGCGCCGGCTCCTCCTCTAATCCGGCGCAAAGCTGTGCCAATGCATGACAAAAACGCTAAAAAAAATTGGTGAAAATCCAAAAAATTTCCAAAATTTCGCACTGACTAAAGTGTGTGCCCGGAAAGCCGGCTGATGGCGCCAATGGGGCCCTGACATTGTGCCTCCAGGCGCCGAGGCCACCCGAAGTACGGGACGTACGAAGGACTCATTGCGCCGGAAGGTCCGCTCGAATATTTGTTCCGCGAGTCTAAAAATCAAAAATTATGCTTTTGACAATTCTAGATCGTACACTAATGAGACAGAAATTGGAATTTTTGCGGAAAAACTAGCATTCGGAGCCAATTCAATTTTTGGAACTCGGGAATCGATAATGAGTTTTTTGGTTCCCACCCGAAACCGGAACATAAGGACAAATCTCCGTGAGTTTTTTTTGCGAATCGTGAGACTCCTCCTCCAAAAAGACCCACTTCTCTAATCACCCGCCCCTCCTCTCTGTAAGGGGGGGGGTCAAAAAATAAGACCCCCGGGGTCTTAATAGAGCTGATACGGTAATTGCGGGTTCGCAGAGCTCTAGTTTCAGTGGGTTCCGCCGGACAATTGAGTATCAAAAAAAGGGTGCACATCATTTCCTCCCCGTC